>JAFLJL010000197.1:0-12388 GCA_018398815.1 Conus ventricosus | reverse complement strand
TGAGGAAAATGAATAAATAGATTTTGTGGATTGTATATATTGTGCACGTTTTCCAAAATCCTTTTCCGAATCTAAACATACCTCTTCTGAGCGTGAGTATATATGTGTGTGTGTGCGCGCGCGCGCGTGTGCGAGGTGTGTGTGTGTGTGTGTGTGTGTGTGTGTGTGTGTGTGTGTGTGTGTGTTCTTCAATTTAGTGTCCTTCCACTGAAAGTGATTCAGACAATAGTGAGTTTGGGGGTGAATGAGAGTAAGTGGGTGTGTCTATAATAAGATTAACAAAAATTTGAATAGCGAGTTTGAGAGTGAATGAGAATAAGTGGATGTGTGTGTGTGTGTGTGTGTGTGTGTGTGTGTGTGTGTGTGTGTGTGTGTGTGGTGTGGTGTGGTGTGTGTGTGTGTGGTGTGGTGGTGTGGTGGTGGTGGTGGTGGTGGTGTGTGTGTGTGTGTGTGTGTGTGTGTGTGTGTGTGTGTGGTGTGGTGTGGTGTGGTGTGTTGTGGTGGGGTGTGTGGTGTGGTGTGGTGGTGGTGTGGTGGTGGTGGTGGTGCGTGTGTGTATGTGTGTGTGCGTGTGTGTGTGTGTGTGTGGTGTGTGTGTGTGTGTGTGTGTGTGTTTCTCTGTGTGTGTGATGTTCATCTGGGCTTTCTCTCTCCTCATCTATGTCTGTCTCCCCTCCTCTCCCCCACCACACCCACCTCTCTCTCTACACTCTCTCTCTCTCTCTCTCTCTCTCTCTCTCTCTCTCTCTCTCTCCTCTCTCTCTCTCTCTCTCTCTCTCTCTCTGTCAGTCAGCCATTCTGTCTGTGTGTCTGTCAGTCAGTCAGTCTGTCTGTCTCTCCTCATCTTTCACCCTCTTCTCTTTCTTTGTCTCACTCTCTCTTCCCCCCCCCCACTCTCTCTCTCTCTCTCTCTCTCTCTCTCTCTCCTCTGTCTCTGTCTCTCTCTCTGTCTCTCCGTCTGCCTCTTCTTCCCAAGCTCTTCCCTTCTCTTTTTCTCTCAGTCCGCCTCTCTGTTTCTCTTCGCTCATCATTTTTCTCCTCTTTCCCTTTCAGTCTCCCTTTCTCTGTCTCTCCCCCCCCCCCCCACCCACCCCACACCCCCACCCTCCCTGATCCCCTTGTCCCGCTGTGTGGGCTGAAAAGACGTCTCATGGAGACTGGGCACTAAGGACCAAATCACGTCACTATATTATGACGTCAAACAAAGAACACGTCTTTAAATATTATGACGTCAAACAGTCGCCGCTTTCTTCTACACGCCGCACGTTTTCATAATACGGTGAGGGTAAGGCGAGACTCGCTCTCAGTTCGAGGGCTGGCATAAACACCAACATTATTACAGTCTGTGTGTGAGGGTAGAATCAGATCATCATGGGAAGATGATGCTGTTTACACACACACACACACACACACACACACACACACAACATACACACACACACACACACACACACACACACACACACACACACACACACACACATCTTTGCCGTAATTGTAGTGACAGAGGAATTACAAGCCAACCCCCCCCCCCCCCCCCCCCCCCCCCCCCCGTCATTTTGATCAATACACGCATTCACAGAAACAGACAGACCACACACAGACAAACACACAGACATCACAGACACACACACACACATACACACGCACGCACACACACACACAACACACACACACACACACACACACACACCACGCACGCACGCACCACGCACGCACGCACGCACCACGCACGCACGCACACACAACCACACACACACACACACACACCACACACACACACACACACACACACGCTCGCACACACACACATCAAACTCTTGCATGCAGTCATCTCCTTTCCACTCTTCCTCTCCCTTCCCCTCTTCCCCATCCTTTCCCACCGTCTAATATCACTTTAGTGAACAGACGTTAAACAGACTAACAACAACAACAACAACAGCACACCAACTCACGCATACGTGCTCGCGAGCTCTCAACTCATGTGCTCAACAGACTTGAATCTCTTCATCCACATCGTGGTGGGGTGGTGGGGGGGGGGGGGGGGGGGGGGGGGGGCGTGGGGGACAAAAGAGCTTGAGGCATCACAGCCCATCAGAAAGTCCTCCCTCTCTCCATCTCTCAGCTGGGACGAGGACAGCGGGTACTGGTGTTTGTCCTGAAAGACAGCTCCGGCCTGTACTCCTCTGGGAAAGCAGTCTTTCGCTACCAAAATCACACCCCTCTCCCTCGCATCCATCATCCCCCCTCCCAATACCACCCCCCCCCCCTCCCCATTCTTCACACCCTCCCTGTCTTCCTCATTCCCCCTTTCCCTCTCCACAGACACCACGTACACACATCATCCTCTCAAAGTTGATCTCATACGGCAGAGTATTTGGACAGGGTTGTTTTGTCTGGAACGAGTTACGAGAGAAAATCGATTTCAATGTCGTATAGGATTTAGGCCAACATGGGAAATGTCTCTCCGGTGTGAGCTGTGTGATTCTCAAGTTTAAATCCTTCGTCTGAGTTGAAGGGTTGTTTCGTTGTTACTAAGTAAACAAGGATTTTGAAAATGTGAGGCGTTTTCCATGGAAGATTATTGATCAATAAAGTGGCAATGTCTGTGTGAACTTGCTGTGTGTCTTACTGTCTTTGTGTTTTCGTGTTTTATTGTGTTAAAGTTTTGTAATAAAAGACACCGTTTTGGGAAGGTACGAAAGGATCCAAGTTTATAAAACCTCCCGTTCCCTGTGCTCCCTCCCTTCTCATCCCCCCTCCCCCCTCCCCCCCCCCTCCCGCCCGTCCCCGAAGAACTCCATCCCCACGCCCTCTCTCCTCACCCAGCCGTCAACAGACGAACACACTCAAACAATCATGAGATGCAGGAACACATGGTTCAAAAGCAATAGACTGGTGGAGATATTAGCTCCCCCCCACCCCACCCCACCACCACCACCACCATCCCCAAGTGCATGAAAGCATCATTGGCCTTACCCAGTTTGATACCAGCTGAAATACTGACTTTGTTTAGTGATGGGCCTCCGGGTTCACAGTCAACGGTGAAAGTTCGAATTCTCCTGGCATTCCTTTAAAGGTTCAGTTCTTTTGCAGTGGCAGATTTGTCGTGCCTCAGAAACGCCGTGGAAAAGCTCTCAGTTATACAATACAAACATGAAACTGATATACCTTTCTGTTAAAAAAAAACAACAACCAAAACCACACACACACAACAACAACAACAACAACAACAACAACAACAACAACAACAAACCATGTAGGTAGGCACTCAAGGTCTGACCAGTGCGTTGGGCTAATGCGTAGGTCAGACATCCGCTGAGTCGTAGCCACGAGACCCTCTTCTTCAATTCTCTCATCTTAGTTGTTGATTCATTTATCCATCAGCTTCAAATCATGCGTAGTTGGGTCTCAAACTTAGCGGATGTGGTGTAGCGTATATGGACTGGTCCGCACGCAGTGACGCCTCCTTGATGAACATGAAATGAAAATGAAATGCAGGAGAGAATGGATCAGGAGGTATGAATACCAAACCCATACATTCGGGTTAAGCAGCATTCATACTTCAGCGATATTCTAACGAAATCGGGTGTTTTCTACTCAAGGGATATTTCATAATAGGAAGAGGTAACTGGCCCTACTGATTATGATACCATGACAGAATTCAGGGAATTGCTGTGGAGAGAGAGAAAGAGAGAGAGAGAGAGAGAGAGAGAGAGAGAGAGAGAGAGAAAAGAGAGAGAGAGAGAGAGAGAGAGAGAGAGAGAGAACAATTAAACAACTCGGCCTCTGATGCAGTGTCCTTCTGGTTATAGTCTACTTCCTCTTTGAAAACAAACAAACTGTTGCCATAAAGGGTTACAGGTCAGAGAGACTACCTTTTTCAGTTTTATACCGCCGGCGTTTTTAAAAAAAATGTTTTTGTTTTTTTTATTTGTTACCCAAAACACTATAAATAGAAAGCTCCTCAGAGATATGTCAACCTAAACATGGGTTTGGCTTTTTTGGAGACTGAAGCAGTCTGCTTTGACATTTATAGACTAAACCCTCATCATTCCTTTGTCTCTCTCTCTCTCTCTCGTCTGTCTGTCTGTCTGTCTCTCTGTCTCTGTCTCTCTCTCTCTGTCTCTCTCTCTCTCTCTCTCTCTCTCTCTCTCTCTCTCTCTCTCTCTCTCTCTTCTCGCTCTCTCTGTGGTAGACTGTCTGTCTGTTGCTGCTTCTTCATTTTTTTAAAAGTGTTTGAATGTTTTCACTTCAGTTGGTATTGTACAGATATCTCTTGTATATATTAAAAAAAAATTGATGCTTCAGTCTGCCAATGGCAATATCTTTTTTTTTTCATTTTTTCTCGTCACCTCGTCCCCCCTCCCTCTTGGTATGAACAGAATGGTACATTTGTCCCCCCCCCCCTCCCCCCCACCCCCCCCTGCTTCTGCCACCGTCTGTCTGCGGCTGTCGTCCATCGTCTGTCTCTCTGCCTCCTGTCCGTTGTCTGTCTGCTACGTCTCTGTCCATCTATCTGTCTCTCTGCCTCTCTGTCCGTCTGTGTGTCCATCTGTCTGTCTGACGGTCTCTCTGTCCATCTGTCTGTCTCTCTGCCTCTCTGTCCGTCTGTGTGTCCATCTGTCTGTCTGACGGTCTCTCTGTCCATCTGTCTGTCTCTCTGCCTCTCTGTCCGTCTGTGTGTCCATCTGTCTGTCTAACTGTCTCTCTGTCCATCTATCCAAAAGACTGAGTAAATAGAAATAAAACACTGCACGATTACAGCAAGCCTGTGTTAGACGGAAATCTTGCACGTGTCATTTGACGCACAGCAATAATGGGTTAAGATATTTGAATAACATTGATGATATCGCTTAATTGCATTTCGTTATTTGATGTGGTATTATGTGTATTCAAGTCTATTTGACTCTTTCTTCCCCGTTTGTCTTTGCACTTTACATGTGTTTTCTTTCTCTTCCCCCCCCCCCCCCCCCATCCCACCCACCCACATCCCCACTTCCGCTCTCTCGCTCTCTCTCTCTCTCTCTCTCCTCTCTCTCTCTCTCTCTCTCTCTCTCTCTCTCTCCGCTTCTCTCCACCCCCACCTCTCTCTCTCTCTTCACCCCGTCGCTCACTATATATGTTGGTGTGTTGCTTGTTTGCGAAAGTGTACAAGTGTTTTGGTGGGTGTTTGGGGAGGGGCGTTTTCTGGGTGGGCATTGTTAAAGTGGAAGTGTGTTACGTTTCTTTGATGTTATTTCCATTTTCTGTATTTTCAAACTTTTTTTGTGTTCAATCTCTTGTTTGTTGGTTGGTTTTTGTGGTCGATTGTTCATTTTTCATTTTGCCAATTGTATTTTTTCGTGCCTCTCTTGAGCGAGGGCTGGATGTAAAAAAAAGCATGAACTTGCTTATCTATTACCCTCGATAATAAAGAATTAGTCTTTGTCTTTGTTTGTCTGTCCATCGGTCAGTCCCTCTCACGCAATCCCTCCCTCCCATCACCACCCCCACCCTTACCAATCGCAGGCATCCATACATGCACACACACACACTGTGGAATAGCCCACCCCCACCCCCCACTTGCAAAAGGCGTTCTGTCAATGTCTTACATACTGTATGAAGAACCCCCACCCCCACCCCCACCCCCGCCCCCACCCCCACCCACCTCTCTCCCTGAAACAGAAAAAAAAAAAAATCGTTCAGACAATTCTTAAATAAATGTCAGCGAACCGCCCAGAGAAACGTGGACAAACGAGTCACAAGACAGAACACAACGCGTTTCGACCTCTTAGGTCTTCTTCAGGTAAGACACAAACGAATAAAACAACGAAAATTCACTTAGCTTTGATCGCTTCAGAGTTCAGCGCAAGGAAGAAGGCGTTGAATGAGAACGAGGCTGTTGGAAGGGAAATAATGTGTGAGTTAAAGTCGTAATGATGATAATAAAATTACTGATAGGAATACTAATAATGGTTAAAAAAAAAAAAAAGGACAAGATTACTATCACTCTTGGTGTCAATAAGTATGGGTATGGGAGAAAGGAGAGTGGGTTAGAGGATTTTAAACAGCAGGGTTGCCGTGGCAACAGTCCCGGAGGCGAAGGCGATGGTGATGTCAATGCTAGTGGTGGTAAAATCAATACTAGCAATAGTATTACTGAATGATACTGCTAACAACGATAGTGAAGGTTAAGGTAATGAAAGCATGATACAGATATATATTTAGAAAATACATTTTTATAATAATCAAATACATAAATAAATGAAACATAAGTTGTAGTAAAAAATAAATTAATAATACTAATAATGATAACAAATGCATGAATAAATAATTGAAAAATATAATAATGGTTATAGAATAAATAGATGAAAATAATAATAAATAAAGAATAACAATGTTAATAATAGTTATGGTACTAAAGGTATTAATTCTGATAGTAAGGAGGAAAACAAACACACAAACACACAAACAACAACAACAACAACAACAACACAACAACAACCAAGGGGAGGAGGGAGAGGGGAGGACAGGAAGAACAAACAGAAAACAGAAGATGTAAGTTATGGGAAGGATGGAATCCAATAGGTATATCAATAATTACAGTAACAGTTTTGTTAATAATTGTGATTGCAACTCTACAGTGATGGTAGTGATTCTATAGGAGGCTAGAAAAGTGGCCATGTTTCTCTAATGGCTTCCCATTTCCTCCCACACTCACCTCCCTCATTTTCCCTCTGAAATCGAGTGTGTTGATGTTAGAGTTAGAATGATAATTAAAGAAGCGCGGGTGCACGTGCGGAGCAGTGCAAAGAGACACCGAGGTTAAATCCACACCAGGAAGACCTTAACAGCAAGTCGACTGTCGATTGGCGAGTAAGGGGTATGGTCAGTAACAGTGAAGGTGGGGGAGTAGGGAGGTAGGGTTAGGAGGGGGCGGGGATGGGGGTGGGAAGGGGAAGGGGACGGGAGGAAGATGAGAGAGGAGGTCGGAAGAGGTGGAGGGGGAACTGGAGGTTTGCTCCGATCGATCGATCGATCTTAGTTTCACCAGCCTGAAACACATGATCCAAATGACACAGAAGTTGAGTGGATTGGCAAGCGAGTGTGTGAATGCGAGTGTATGCGTGCGTAGGGATGTGTGGATGTGTGTGTGTGTATACGTGCGTGCTTGCATTTGTGCGTGCTTGAGCGTGCGCACGCATGTGAGTGAGTGTGTGTGTGTGTGTGTGTGTGTGTGTGTGTGTGTGTGTGGTGTGTGTGTGTGTGTGTGTGTTTCTCTTCGATTTAAGTCTATTTTCGTTACGTAATCTGAGAAAAAAAAATGGTGTGTGTGTGTGTGTGTGTGTGTGTGTGTGTGGTGTGTGTGTGTGTGCGCGCGCGCGCGAATGTTAGCATCTTACTTTGGTGGCGTTTCTTTCTGACTCTCTGTCTGTCCTGTCCGTGTTCCTGCCTCACTGTTATTCACCTTCGCCCCTGGAGAGGAGGTGACTGGTCAGTTTATCAGCAAGAGCGGGTGTCCTGCCGGTGAAGTCCTGTGACGGGGAGACTGGCCTTGTCATACGCGCCATGACGTGACACACATCAGAGAGACAGAAGACAGACAGACAGGCATTACAGAGAGTTAGACACAGACAGACAGACAGACAGACAGACAGACGGTGAAGTCCTGTGAAGGGGAGACTGGCCTTGTCATCCGCGTAATGACGTGACACAAATCAGAGAGACAGAGGACACACAGACAGACGGAGAGATAGACCGAGAGACAGACAGACAGAGAGACAGACAGACAGACAGACAGACAGACAGACAGACAGACAGACAGACGGTGAAGTCCCGTGAAGTGAAGACTGCCCTTGTCATCCGCGTAATGACGTGACACAAATCAGACAGACAGACAGACAGACACACAGACAGACAGAGAGACAGACATGACAGAGAGTTAGACACAGACAGACAGACAGACAGACAGACAGACAGACAGACAGACAGACAGACAGACAGCACTCCTGTGAAGGGAAGACTGGTCTTGTTGTCCGCTTAATGACGTGACACAAATCAGACAGACAGACAGACAGACAGACAGACAGACAGAGAATTTGTGAGAGAAAGGGTTCGGTGGGGCTGGAGGGGGAAGGAAGGAAGTGGGGGGGGGGGGGGGGGGGGGGAGGAGGAAGGACGCGTAGAGAAGTGGGGTGATGGAAGAAGAATGGAAGAGGGTGAAAATGACATCTGGTGAGCTGATCATTGTTTTTAAGATAGAAAGACAAATAAAAGATCAGAAAGTAGCGCAAAAAGAAAAGAGAAAAGGATAAAAGAAAGAATAAAAAAAATAAAGGTAAAAAACTATGATTTTTTAAATTGATATTATTCAGCGAAGATTATTGTTCTTGTGTGTATAGATGAGATTTTGTTTCCAATACATTCATTGTACAGTTAATCACATTGTTACATAAATGTACCATGTCATGACAAGTAAACCTCCGTGTTTCTTTCAGATTGTAATATGCAAAAGAAAAGAACATTATTTGAGAAAAAAAGAACCCCCAGATGTGCTGGACAAGTGGCAGGTCGTCGCTGTCTCAGAAGCAAGTTCTGTGCAATAGAGGTGTTTGTTACGGTTCACAAAGGAAATGGCAAGTTTGACCATTTTTTCCTTTCAACTTGAAAACAAAGTGTTGAACACGAGGACATGCTGTGGAGGGATGAACATGAACATTCCGAAGTTTCTTCCCGGTAAGAATGGTGTGGTGACACTCATCCCTCACTGCTCACTCTCTGCCATTCCCAGTAAGAATGGTGTGGTGACCCTCATCCTCACTGCCTCACTCTCTGCCATTCCCAGTAAGAATGGTGTGGTGACATCATCCCTCACTGCCTCACTCTCTGCCATTCCCAGTAAGAATGGTGTGGTGACACTCACCCCTCACTGCCTCACTGGTCTGGTGACACTCATCCCTCACTCTCTGCCATTCCCGGTAAGAATGGTGTGGTGACAACTCACCCCTCACTCTCTGCCATTCCCGGTAAGAATGGTGTGGTGACACTCATCCCTCACTGCCTCACTGGTCTGGTGACACTCACCCTCACTCTCTGCCATTGAATGTAAGAATGGTGTGGTGACACTCACCCCTCACTCTCTGCCATTCCCGGTAAGAATGGTGTGGTGACACTCACCCCTCACTGCCTCACTCTCTGCCATTCCCGGTAAGATGGTGTGGTGACACTCATCCCTCACTCTATGCCATTCCCGGTAAGAATGGTGTGGTGACACTCATCCCTCACTCTCTGCCATTCCCGGTAAGAATGGTGTGGTGACACTCATCCCTCACTCTCTGCCATTCAATGTATGAATGGTGTGGTGACACTCATCCCTCACTCTCTGCCATTCAATTAAGAATGGTGTGGTGACACTCATCCCTCACTCTCTGCCATTCCCGGTAAGAATGGTGTGGTGACACTCACCCCTCACGGCCTCACTCTCTGTGGTGACACTCATCCCTCACGGCCTCATTCTCTGCCATTCCCTGTTGGAATGGTCTAGTGACACTCATCCCTCACTGCCTCACTCTCTGCCATTCCCTGTGGAATGGTCTAGTGACACTCATCCTCACTGCCTCACTCTCTGCCATTCCCTGTTGGAATGGTCTAGTGACACTCATCCCTCACTGCCTCACTCTCTGCCATTCCCTGTTGGAATGGTCTAGTGACACTCATCCCTCACTGCCTCACTCTCTGCCATTCCCTGTAAGAATGGTGTGGTGACACTCACCCCTCACGGCCTCACTCTCTGCCATTCCCGGTAAGAATGGTGTGGTGACACGCATCCTTCACTCTCTGCCATTCCCGGTAAGAATGGTGTGGTGACACTCATCCCACACTCTCTGCCATTCCCGGTAAGAATGGTGTGGTGACACTCATCCCTCACGGCCACACTCTCTGCCATTCCCGCTAAGAATGGTGTGGTGACACTCATCCTCACTGCCTCACTCTCTGTGGTGACACTCACCCTCACTCTCTGCCATTCCCGGTAAGAATGGTGTGGTGACACTCATCCCTCACTGTCTCACTCTCTGCCATTCCCGTAAGAATGGTGTGGTGACACTCATCCCTCACTGCCTCACTCTCTTTATTAACACTCACCCCTCACTACCCTCACTCTCTGCCATTCCGGTAAGAATGATGTGGGGACACTCACCCCTCACGACCTCATTCTCTGTGGTGACTCTCATCCCTCACGCCTCGCTCTCTGTGGTGGACACTCATCCCTCACTGCCTCATCTCTGTGGTGACTCTCATCCCTCACGGCCTCACTCTCTGCCATTCCCGGTAAGAATCGTGTGGTGACACTCATCCCTCACTGCCTCACGCTCTGCCATTCCCTGTAAGAATGGTGTGGTGACACTCATCCCTCACTGCCTCACTCCTCTACCATTCCCGATAAGAATGGTGTGGTGACACTCATCCCTCACTCTCTGCCATTCCCGGTAAGAATGGTGTGGTGACACTCACCCCTCACTGCCTCACTCTCTGCCATTCAATGTAATAATGGTGTGATGACACTCATCCCTCACTGCCTCACTCTCTGCCATTCATGTAAGAATGATGTGGTGACACTCACCCCTCACTGCCTCACTTTCTGCCATTCAATGTAAGAATGGTGTGGTGACACTCATCCCTCACTGCCTCACTCTCTGCCATTCAATGTAAGAATGGTCTAGTGACACTCATCCCTCACTGCCTCACTCTCTGTGGTGACACTCATCCCTCACTGCCTCACTCGCTGCCATTCCCGGTAAGAATGGTGTGGTGACACTCACCCCCCACTCTCTGCTATTCCCGGTAAGAATGGTGTGGTGACACTCACCCCCCACTCTCTGCTATTCCCGGTAAGAATGGTGTGGTGACACTCACCCCCCACTCTCTGCCATTCCCGGTAAGAATGGTGTGGTGACACTCACCCCCCACTCTCTGCTATTCCTGGTAAGAATGGTGTGGTGACACTCACCCCCCACTCTCTGCTATTCCCGGTAAGAATGGTGTGGCGACACTCACCCCTCACTCTCTGCCATTCCCGGTAAGAATGGTGTGGTGACACTCATCCCTCACTCTCTGCCATTCCCTGTAAGAATGGTGTGGTGACACTCATTCCCTCACGGCCTCACTCTCTGTGGTGACACTCATCCCTCACGGCATCACTCTCTGCCATTTCCTGTAAGAATGGTCTAGTGACACTCATCCCTCACTGCCTCACTCTCTGCCATTCCCGGTAAGAATGATGTGGTGACACTCATCCCCTCACTCTCTGCCATTCCCGGTAAGATGATGTGGTGACATTCATCCTCACTTTCTGCCATTCCCGGTAAGAATGGTGTTGTGACACTCACCCCTCACTCTCTGCCATTCCCGGTGAGAATGGTGTGGTGACACTCATCCTCACTCTCTGCCATTCCCGGTAAGAATGGTGTGGGGACACTCATCCCTCACGGCCTCACTCTCTGCCATTCCCGGTAAGAATGGTGTGGTGACACTCATCCCTCACTGCCTCACTCTCTGTGGTGACACTCATCCCTCACTGCCTCGCTCTCTGCCATTCCCGGTAAGAATGGTGTGGTGACACTCATCCCTCACTGCCTCACTCTCTGTGGTGACACTCACCCCCTCACTGCCTCGCTGTCTGCCATTCCGGTAAGAATGGTGTGGTGACACTCATCCCTCACTACCTCACTCTCTGTGGTGACACTCATCCCTCACTGCCTCACTCTCTGTGGTGACACTCACCCCTCACTGCCTCACTCTCTGTGGTGACACTCATCCCTCACTGCCTCACTCTCTGTGGTGACACTCACCCCTCACTGCCTCACTCTCTGTGGTGACACTCACCCCTCACTGCCTCATCTCTGCAATATTGTCTCAGCCCTTCTTCAATTCCCATGTCCTCCCCCCCCCCCCCCCCCCGCCGCCCACCCTGCAAGTCCCACACCAGTTACGCAATCCGATTGCAATTTTGGGCTACAAATTGGATGCCGTAATAATTTCCAAGCCTCTGTGAGATAGATAGATAGACAGATAATAGATAGATTGATCGATAGATAGATAGACAGATAAATAGATAGATGGATTGGATAGATAGATAGGCAAGTAAGTAGGCATGTAGGTAGATAGGTAGGCAAGTAGATAGGTAGATATAAATATAGATACAGAGAGAGAGAGGGAGAGAGAGAGAGAGAGAGAGAGAGAGAGAGAGAGAAGAGGAGAGAGAGAGACAGACAGACAGACAGACAGACAGACAGGACAAGACAGATAGATAGTTGTAATCAGGTAGTATAGAATTGGGTATACATAATACTTACACGTGCGGGGCGCGCGCCACACACACCCCCACCAAACACACCCCCCCAAAAAA
>JAFLJL010000196.1:17500-20000 GCA_018398815.1 Conus ventricosus | reverse complement strand
GATTTGACCTCACAGAGGAGGGGTTCAGGAAGAAATTTCGTTCAGCTAAATTACAAGCGGGTGAGACGTACATTCAGTTTGGTGCACGCTTAGATCACTATTTGAGAAATGGTTAGAGTTGAGCGGTACGAAGAAGGAGTTCGCTGAGTTGAAAGAGCTAGTTATGAAGGAACAGATTTTGTCAGGTTGCGGCCCTGAGTTAACCATACATTTGAAAGAGAGACAGCCAGAGACAGCAGGAGAGTTGTTGAAGTTCGCAGAGGTGTATAGAGAGGCACGTTTGGGCACGAAGGTGCAGGAGAAACAGGTGCTAGGCACAGGTGAGAAGAGTGCAAGGAGACTAGGGGAGTTTTCTGCAAAGTCTGCAAACCAGTGGTGGGGCAGAAGGAAGGGCAAAGGAAATTAGGTGTTTCATTTGTCACAAGAAGGGACATGTGGCGAGGGATTGTCGCATGAGGTTCCAGAAGGCAGCAGCCTTGCAAGAGGTGGATAAGGGTCGTCAAGGGAAACGACCTGCAGTGGAACCAAAAGGGATTCAGTCTGAAGAGGGTGAAGTGCAGCCTATGGCTAGCACTGGACAGCAGTCAGTGTCAGGGATGGAGGGCACTAGGCTGAGTGGTTCGTTACCAGTGGAAGAAGGGTGGATTGGCCAGCAGAGGGTGAAAGTGTTACGAGACACTGGTTGTTCATGCGGGGTAGTACGAACAACGCTGGTCGATAAAGGGGATTTGACAGGGCAAATCCAGACCTGTACTCTAATCGATGGCACTGTGAGGGAGTTTCCAGTTGCTAAGATAGAAGTACGTACCCCTTACTTCTCAGGCGAGTTGTCTGCGTTGGTGATGGAGAAACCCCTTCACGATTTGATCATTGGAAATATTCCAGGTGCAAGGGATCCAGGGGATCCTGAGTTGTTGACTGCTACAGGGGCAGCAGTTCAAACACGGAGCAAGAAGGAGGGAAAGGTTGTTAAACCGTTAGTTGTTCCAGGAAGGAAGTCGGGCATAGACGTGTCGCCTGATGAGTTTAGGGCAGCGCAGGAACAAGACCCTTCGCTCGTGAAGTCTTGGGAGTTGGCAAGAGGTGGAGAGAAACAGGAGGTTAGAGGAGGTGAGACAGAATTTCTTGTGAAAGGCGGGCTGTTGTACCGAGTGTTCACCAAGGGGAAGACAGTAAGGTGACCACTCAGTTAGAGGTACCAGCATGTTATCGTGACACTGTCATGTCAGTGGGTCACGAGTCGCTCATGGCGAGTCATCTCGGCACCGGTAAAACGCTGACCGAGTCTTTGATGATTTTCATTGGCCAGGAGCAATGGCAGACATAAAACGTTTCTGCATGTCATGTGACGTGTGTCAAAGGTCAGCCACAAGAGGGGTGAAGAGGAAGGCGCCTCTTAAACATCCCCCTTTAATTGACACACCATTCAGGAGGGTGGCTGTTGATCTGATTGCCCAATCTCGCCCTGTTCCAAAGGTGGGCACAGGTATGAGACGTGTAAGGTTGCAAAGGAAAGTTTGCAGAAGGCTAGGGTCGGTCAGAAGAAGCAATATGACAGGAAGGTGAGGAAGCAATCCCTCAAGGCGGGAGATCAAGTCCTGGTACTGCTTCCCACGGGTCACAACAAGCTGCTGATGCATTGGAAAGGACCATTCACCATCACTGAAAGGGTCGGTCGGGATTACCGAATTGATGTGAATGGGAAACCAAAACTTTTCCCTGCAAATTTCCTCCGCAAACATATTCAGCGTGAGACTCAGCACATAGGCGCAGCAGCAATCATGGATGAGGTGAAGGAGACCCAGCAGAAGAAGGGAGATTTTGTTGCCTAAGTTTCCAGAAGAGTCATACAGGGATGTGTCACTGTATGAAAGGCTAGACAGTAGGAGTTCCTAGGTTTTGTTGTCGGAGGCGACACAAAGCAGCCGGAAAGAGGAAAGGTGGAGAAGATGATGAATTCAGAGAGACCAAAGACCAAAACAGAAGTCAGGAGTCTGCTAGGTTTTATTGGGTTCTATAGGGAGTTTGTTCCAAATTTCGCAGCAATCACGAGTCCTCTCAGTGATTTGGTCAAGGCAGGGAAAACCGGCAGTGGTCGAATGGTCAGACGCTGCAGAGCAAGCACTGCAGACGGTGCTGGAAAGACTAGGTTCCCGTCCCATCTTGAAGCTACCAGATATGTCCAAACCATTTTTGTTGCGGACAGATGCATCAGGTGGTGGGATAGGTGCAGTATTGTTGCAGGAGCATGAAGGGGTCGAGTTTCCTGTGAGATATGCTAGCAGGAAGTTGACAAAGTGTGAAGAAGGGTACGCAACGGTGGAGAAGGAGTGTTTAGCGGTCGTGTGGGCCGTGCAGAAGTTCCACAAATACTTGTATGGGAAAGAGTTCGTGATAGAGACAGATCACCAACCACTCAAATTCCTGCAGGAGGCACAGCTGAAAACAGCAGGGTTCTGCGTTGGGCAATGGCACTGCAGCCCTACAGGACCGAGTGCAG
>JAFLJL010000196.1:0-12500 GCA_018398815.1 Conus ventricosus | reverse complement strand
TTTTATGTCTGTCTGCCCCCCCCCCCCTCTCTCTCTCTCTCTCTCTCTCTCTCTCTCCTCTCTCTCTCTCTCTCTCTCTCTCTCGTATATACAGATGCTCATTCGTGCACATGCTCTCTCTCTCTCTCTCTCTCTCTCTCTCTCTCTCTCTCTCTCTCTCTCTCTCGCACGCACGCACGCACGCACGCACACACATGTATACTGTGTATCTCTTTTTGTAGGTAGTGTACTTGTTACACTTGTGTTTAATTGTTCCTATTGGTGTGAGCGGTAAATACAACAGAGCGAAAGTGACAGCACACTAAACATCAGAACATTAACAAACCCAGAGGCCTTGTATCAAACGCAAAATACTAAAACGTCAAGCGAACGTCCATCGGTAACATAACACACAGACTATGCATGGCGTGTGAGTCTTTGAAGGAAAAAAAAAAGTGAAAAAGTGGGGAAAAAAGAGGAGGGTGGAGGAGGCCACACACAAAATAAGTGAAAGAAAAAAAAAAGAAAAGAAAAAGAAAACAATGTTGGGAAAAAAAGGAGGATGGAGGCCCTACATGAAAGAAAATAGAAGAGAATAATAAAGAGGAGGAAGACAATAAGTTGAAACATCCCTGCCTCAACTGTGACTTACAACACCAAGAATAGACAATAAGTTGAAACATCCATGCCTCAACTGTGACTTACAACACCAAGAATAGACAATAAGTTGAAACATCCATGCCTCAACTGTGACTTACAACACCAAGAATAGACAATAAGTTGAAACATCCCTGCCTCAACTGTGACTTACGACACCAAGAATAGACAATAAGTTGAAACATCCATGCCTCAACTGTGACTTACAACACCAAGAATAGACAATAAGTTGAAACATCCCTGCCTCAACTGTGACTTACAACACCAAGAATAGACAATAAGTTGAAACATCCATGCCCCAACTGTGACTTACAACACCAAGAATAGACAATAAGTTGAAACATCCCTGCCTCAACTGTGACTTACGACACCAAGAATAGACACAACGTTGAAACATCCATGCCCCAACTGTGACTTACAACACCAAGAATAGACAATAAGTTGAAACATCCCTGCCCCAACTGTGACTTACAACACTAAGAATAGACGCACAGTTTGAGTCCAAATGGAAATCTGAAATGAGGTAGGCAACTGTAAACAGTAAATAACGAACAAGTACGGTAACTCTTCCCGCCTTGATGAAATAATTACACACCCATAACTACAAACGAATGCTGCCTTTAATTTTTTTCCTCTTCGGAGGAAGAGTTACCCTACTTGTTCGTTGTGCTGAAGTAGCATTCTTTTGGAGTCATGGGCGTGTAATTATTTCATTATGGGAGGAAGTTTCAGTTTCCGTTTCATCAAGGAGGCGTCACTGCGTGAGGACTTGTCCATATACGCTACACCACGTCCGCTAAGTTTTGAGACCACACTGCGCATGATTTTAAGCTGATAGATAAACGAATTAACAACCAAGATGAGAGAATTGAAGAAGAGGGTCTCGTGGCTACGACTTAGCAGATGTCTGACCTACGTATTAGCCCAATGCGCTGTTTTTTGTTTTGTTTTTTTGTTTTTTGTTTTTGTTTTTTGTTTGAGTTATCTCTACGTGTTCGCTGTGTTTAAGCAGCATTCGTTTGGAGTTATGGCCGTGCAACTATTTCATCATGGGGGGAAGAGTTACCCTACTTGTTCGTTATTTGGGCCCGAGTCCACGGTTAGGCCCCAAACGCTACATATTCTCTATGACACTCCAAGCTGCACCTGGGTTTGGTCAGAAGATCAGCCATCGCCAACACATAGTCATCACACAGTCCAGCCCTTGACCCACACTGTGCCTGACTGGGAGTCAGATCTCATGTCCGCTTCTTTCTACATTACATCACGATCCACATGACCCTTCATTTTCCTGTCGTCTGCTGGACTTTTCACTCCCAAGTCCTATGGTGTGGAAATACAAGAAGCCCACAAGCCATGCATCATTCTGCTCTCCTTGCTGATATAACTTTTATGGCGTTGAACTATTTTACTGACCCCCAATTCCCCGATAAAATCGTTGTTTTCACATAAAAAAAGGTTGTTGTTTTTTTCGCAGAGTCAGAGCGGTTTTCTTATCTTTACAGATTGTATTGTCTATTCAACCTACTTGACCTTTGTGGTAGTAACATGGTAAAATGGTAGGTAGGCACTCAAGATCTGACCACCGCGTTGGGTTAATGCGTAGGTCAGACATCCGCTGAGTCGTAGCCACGAGACCCTCTTCTTCAATTGTCTCTTCTTTTTGGTTAATTCATTTATCCACCAGCTTCAGATCATGCGTAATATGGTCTCAAACCTTAGCGGATGTGGTGTGGCGTATATGGACTAGTCCGCACGTAGTGACGCCTCCTTGATGAAACTGAAACTGAAACTGTGGTGGTAACCCCGAACTCTGACCTGGTCTAAATGTCAAACGGGTTTGGCCTTGGCTCGTTGGGAAAGTGGGTAGACACGAAAGAAGAGGACAGTGGGGCAGATACATTTTAAAAAAAGAAATTAAAGTAAATCCGCCAGATAACAGAGACGACCGAATGAGAAGACAAAAGACGACCCGTTTCGACCCCTCAGGTCTTCTTTAGGCCAGACAAACAACATTCAGGACAATGAAAACGAAGAACGAACAATCATTGATCTCCTCGAGATGGGCGATACATGGCTATAAAACATGCATTCGTTTGGAGCTGTGGGCGCGTAATTCTTTCCTCAGGGGAGGAAGAGCTACTCTACTTGTTTGTTACTTGGTCTAAATGTCAAAGCGACTTGGCCTTAGCTCGTTGGAAAGTGGGCTGAACGAAAGAACGGGATAGTAAGGGAGATAACATAGGGCCACGTGAAGTGAAGCACTTCCACAGGAAGCAGTGAAGGTGATCAATCCGGTCACCTGGAATTGTGAGTCTTGTCACGTGCACACGTTTGACCCCTGACCTTCGGCGCTTGCGGACCTGACGGGCTGACTGACCGGCTGCACACCAAAAATGAATGCACCAAGGCCATGCTTAAGAAGTCGAGTATCTACAGACTGGCGCAGTTAGATTGTTCGGAGAATTTTTATTTGTGTCTGGCCATCAAATTACAAGCCAGGTGGTTTTCCAAGCAGACAGATTGAAATCAAAGGAATGGGACTATTTGGGGCGCTTCAAGATGGCGCAAAGATAGTGTTACGGGCGAGTGTAAAGGCCTGAAATGTGACGTCAACTAAAGGGGAAGGTCATGTAGTTAAAGATTGTGATTTCATCGGTGCCCCCCCCCCACCCCCCCTAAAAAGGGAAATAATTGATGCGGAGTTGTTCTTCTGATCGATTATCAGTTTAACATAAAAATGCTGGCTCAAATTTATGATACACCTCAAAACGCTTTCATGGAATCTCTGGTCCTTTAATGGCAAACTCCCAATTGTGGCGTGTGACCACCTCTGACGTCAGCCCCGCATAGGCGCGAGCTACAGGTGTATGACACAGACTCTGTTTGTCTCAATCAATCACAAACGAAGTTTACATTTTGACTTAAAAGCTAAAAAATTTTGTGCCGCCGAACGAAAGAGACCAACAAATCACAAGACAAAACACGACAGCGTTTCGACCTCTTTGGTCTTCCTCAACACCATTCAAGACAACGAAAACAACAACAACAACAACAACAACAACAACAACAACAACAACAACAACAACAAAGAACGAACAATCCCACCTCTCCTCAAATTGGGCTTGCAAAATGGATGGTGCAATTTTCATTGCCTTGAATGTAGTGTTGTCTTGCCTGAAGAAGACCAAATCAGTCGAAACGCGTCGTGTTTTGTCTCGTCATTTCTTTGTCTCTGTTGTTCGGCGATACAGTGAGTTCTAAGTTTGTTTCAATTTCTGCCTGCAGTCACCTCGTTTTGAAACTAACTTTACAACACTGATGATAATCCACTTAATGTTCCATACACACGAGAGACATGTCACCGTAGAGGGCAAACAGATGATAAATGAAATCTTTTCAAATTCTAACTAACGAACAAGCAGGGTAACTCGTGCTCCCATGGTGAAATTCTCCAGCTTTTGTTGCTGTGTAGATGTGTCAAGTACAGGGTATATGTGCAAGCTTGGAACATTTTGGAGGAGGGTGGGGTGGAAGTGGGGGTGGGGTGGGGGGTGGGAATGTCTCCTTGTTTGTTTTGTGTGCTCTGTGTCATCATTTCTGCCAGGCGATTCGTTGTTGTAAGCGGCATTCGTTTGGAGTTATGGGCCTGTAATTATTTTATCATGGGAGCAAGAGTGACCCTACTTGTTTCGTATTTACTGTTTACTGTTTATTTGATCATGTGAGCAAGTGTTACCCTACTTGTTTGGTATTTACTGTTTACTGTTCCCTGCCTCCTTTAAGGTTTCCTAACATACCAAATCAAACCAGCGTTACTTGGATTTGTTACTGTTCGTCCATGTGCTTGTTTGGCTGTATTCAAAATCGACGCCCACCTATCCAGAAGTTGCTGGTTCGAATCCCGCAGCGCCAGAAAAAATTAAAAAAAAGGTTGGCAGTAGAAGGGCATCTAGGAATCATGACCTGGATGCGGTCCGGCCCCCTTAGAGTGTTACAAGTTCAGGGCCGAAACACTTGTCTGAGAGGGGAGGCGGGGGGTGGGGATGGGGATGGGGGGTAGGTGGGGTGGGGTTGGGTTCTTCTTTGAAGACCTTCAGCCGTCAAGCTTTTCCTAGAGTTTCTTCCTGCTTACAGTGAATGCAGGTTACCTGCTGCTGCCTTCCCCTGCCACCCAGAGAAATGGCAGGTATGGTACTTGTGGCTGGCTGTGGCTGCACACCAAAAATGACTACGCCAAGGCCTTTCTTAATTAAGGAATCGAGTGTTTATAGACAGGCACAGTGAGATTGTTTAGAGAATTTTTGTTGTTGTTATTGTGTCTGAAAGTTGATTCTCCTTGTTTTCTGTTCTGTGGCCATCGAGGCACATGCCAGGTGGTTCCAGGCAGACAGATAGATTAACGTGGAAGGAATGGAACTATTCGGGGGACACTGGCTGGCGCAAAGATAGGGTCACAGGTGAGTGAAGAGACCTGAGATGTGCCGTCAGGCAAGGGGAAGGTAGTATGTTTGAAAACTGTGAATGATGTCCCCGGTAAAAACAAAAAGGAAAACGTGAAATGGGGGCGGTGTGTGTGTGTGTGTGTGTGTGTGTGTGTGTGTGTGTGTGTGTGTGTGTGTGTGTGTGTGTTCTCTTGATTAATTATCAGTTTAATATCAAATGCTGGCTCAGACTTTATGCTAGGCCTCAAAATGCTTATATGGATGATGTAGTGATTGACAGCAAAATTCTAATTGTGGCGTGTGACCTGTGCTGCAACAAAACTGATGGTGAAATTCTCATCATCACTCACGACACCGGAACTGATGATAAGGAGTCACGTTACGTCAGCGAGAAACAAGATCAGCATCAACATGCACATACTGAGAACCTATCAGAGAGAGAGAGAGAGAGAGAGAGAAGAGAGAGAGAGAGAGAGAGAGAGAGAGAGCGATAAACAGCATCTTGCCATGCTGCTGAAGGTGCGCGCTAGCTGGAACTGGTGTGACGGACATCTCGTGCCTGCGGCTGGGGGAAAGAATGAGTAGGCTGCATCCGCAAGGGAGTGTGTGCATTGCTGTTAGCTTACGGTCAGCTGTTAGCGTACGGGGCCCACAGACGCCTGGTACTAGGACTGGCGTATCCTGGAACTTCGGGAACTCTCTGACGCTTGGTACGCATTTAACATACACCCCGGCCCTCTGTTCTGGCCACACGCCACAATTGGAATTTTGCACTAAAACACTGTAATTCACGTAAGCGTTTTGAGGCCTACCATAAGTTCGGGCCAGTATTTAATGTTAAACTGATCAAAGAACAAATCCCCACCTATCATTTCCCTTGTTTGGAAGGGATTTTTCCTGATGGAATCACAAACAGTCTTTAAGCACATGACCTTCCCCTTAAATGACGGCACATTTCAGGCCTTTGCACTCACCCATGACCCTATCTTTGCGCCAGCTGGAAACCCCCTATCACTTCCATTCCTTTGATTTTAATTTGTCTGCCTGGAACCATCTGCCTTGTCCATTGATGGCCATATGAAAGAAATTGAGGAGAATCAACTTTCAGATACAATCAAAATTCTCAAAACAATCTAACGGCACCAGTCTATAAATAATCGACTCTTTAAGCAAGGCCTTGCTGCATTCATTTTTTTTTTGGGGGGGGGGGGGGGGGGGGGGGTGCAGCCTGTTCTAAGCCGAAGCAATTGAAAGTAGAGTTATCTGCCTGCCGAGGTGACCTTTACCATGAAGTTCACACGTCCTGAACCTTGACCTTTGACTCGTTAAGTCCCAGTTTTAGGCTTGTTATGTTGGTTTTGGCTGACTACAGCATCGTGGTGAAACTGAGGCCAGTTGTGTGAGGGTGGAGGTGGAGGTGTGTGTGTGTGGTGGGGGGGGGGGGGGGGGGGGGGGGTGAGGGGGGGGGCAGGGGTGGCGGGGATGGGAGGGGGGGGGGGGGGGGAGGAGGTAACTGTTGTTTAGTGGTATGGCACTTCGTTTTCGTCAGAAGCAGAAAACATAAATATTATGAAGAGTGTCTCTCTGTCTCAGTCTCTCTCTGTCTGTGTCTGTCTGTCTGTCTGTCTGTCTCTCTTCCCTTCTCTGTCTGTTTCTCAATCTCTGTCTGTCTGTCTCTGACCCTGTCTGTCTGTCTGTCTGTCCGCCTGTCTGTCTGTCTCTCTCTGTCTTGTGCGTGCTTGTTAGTGTGTGTGTGTGTGTGTGTGGTGTGTGTGTGTGTGTGTGTGTGTGTGTGTGTGTGTGTGTGCGCGCGCGTGTGCGGGCGCACGTGTGTGTAGAAAATAGCGCTCATTGAACAAGACATGTAGCGCAGAAAGGACCATTCGTTGGAGAAATAGAAGGGAAAATAATGCTGATTGTTTTCTCTCTCTCTCTCTCTCTCTCTCCCAACCAAACCGATCGCCTGGAATGACCAATTTCAGCACTCCAAACCCTGTTCACCCTTATGCTGAACAATTATTGAAAATGGCATCACATCTTTGTCTCAGCAGCACTCTTTCTCTTCTTATCCTAATCTGTAAAGTACATTATTTCAATGTCATCATTTTTTTTCAAAACTTTTGCTTAGGAAAATTTGTTTTCATTTTTTTTTGGGGGGTTTTTTTTTTTTTGTTTGTTTGCTTGGGGTTTTTTGTTGTTGGGGTGTTTAAGAACGGCCCCCGGTTTTTTTGGGGTGGGGTGGGGGTTTCGGGTTTTTTAAATACTGTGAATCCCCCCAAATTTGCCCCCAAGATCTTTTTTTTTAAATTTAATTTTTTGGGCTTAAAATATAGGGGTTTATTTTTTTGTTTTTTTTTTTTTTGGGTGTTTTTGTTTTTTTTTTGCCTTTTCGGGATTTTTTCTTTTTTTGTTTACAAACTTGGATTTGTTTTTACTTTTTCTTTCTTAAAAATTTATTTTTTTTGTATTTTGTTCGGGTTTTTTTTCCCTTTTTTCCCTTGGATTTTAACTAAATTTTTTGGAAAATTATCCTTTTTTGGGGTTTTTAAAAAATTTTTTTTCCAAATTTATTTTGTTTGCGGAAAACAAGAAAAAACCTTTTTCGACCCCTTAATTAATTTCGTTTAACGTTGAAATAATTTCGACCGGAACCAGGTTTTTTTCCTTTTAGGGGTTTTCGAAAAATTTTTAACCCCTTTTCCCGGGGAATTTAATTTTTGCCTTTGGTATTTCTTTTTAAAACCTTAACCAAAAAAACTTGGGGGTTTTATTTAGAAAAAAAAGACCGCTGGGCCGAAAAATAAAAAAAATCAAGGGATGGAAGAAACTTCCAAAAAAAAAAAAAAAAAAAAAATTTTACTCAAGGGGAAAACTTTTTCCCAAAAAAAATATTTTACTGGTGATTTTAACAGATCTTTTGAAAGCAAAAAAATCCGGATTAAACCTACACTTCTTTAATCTAACAGTTAATCGATAACCCAAACGAATCCTGCATTCCCAAACCCATTGACCTGTTTACCACTTCTGTACGCCATAATAAAAATATGTTCCCCTTTTTGGGATGCAGCGATCCCCCCCCCTGTCGGTTTACTGGTCTAACGAGGCGAAAAACCCCCTAAATCATCCAAGTATTCCGTACAAAACTTTTCAGTTTTTTAATGAAGCTTTCCTTACAGCTGTGAACCCCTTTTCCCGTGACTTTCACTAATCCCGATAAGCCTTAGAATTTGGGTTCATTTTTTTCTCAAGTTTAAAATAACACCTCCTTTTAAAAAAAATTCGGTCAAAAGTCCCCAAAAAAAACCCTTGGGTTACAATTGTTAGAAAAACCATGGATTTAAGAGACCACTTCAGCACAAATCTATAGAATTTTAAACAAAAAAAATTTTGTTAACTTTTTAAAAACGCCAGCGAAAAAAATATTTTAAAGACTTTTTTCTCTAAAAAGAAAAACCGTCAGTTGGGAAGGCTTCAATCGTTAAAATAAACTTCTAACGTGTGCTCAACACCGAAATAATCACTAAAATGTTGAACACACACCTGCAATATTCCCAAATTTCACCAAAAAAAACAAACAATCCTCACAAAACGTTTAATGTTTTCTAATTTTTGTCACCCAAAAATATCACAACATTTCGATTTCCGTTGTTAGGGACACAAGTATTAATGCCTTTTATTCACTTAAAGCAAATAGAAAAAGGCCTTGATGGATTGACGGAAAGATTCTCAAACTGTCAGCCCCTGTAATTGCGAAACATTACATATAATTTTCCGCATTTCTAAAAATCAGTTCCCCAAGGGTTTTAAAATTGCAAAAGATGCCGACACAAAAAAGGTGTTTCCCCCGAGTCAACTAAGGGCCCTTTCTATTTGTCTGTGCTGTCTAAACCATTGGAAAACCATCTGAATAACATATTCCGTCCTTCAATTTTTTTTAATTTTTTTTTAAAGACCCAAACCGGGTTTTAGGGTAATCAACCCTGCCAAACAGCCTGACAAACTATTGACAATGGCTCACGAAAAAAATAAGACAAAAAAAAGGTTTTCATGAGATTTTTTGAAAGCCTTTGACGTTTTGACCGCAATCTTTTTCTTAAAAAGTTAAGGTATACAAACTTAAGAGAATTCGTTAGAAACCCCCATCTTCAAACTTTCCGGAGAAAAACAAAAAGGCCGTAAAAATCTGTATCCCTACATTATCCTTTGCTGGGTGCCCAAGGGGGCAGTACTCGGACCTATTTTTTTTCCCTATAAAACGAAATTTTCCTCTATTCATTGATAGTCTCGTGAAATGTTGCTGAAACACCCCAATACCGTACTTTAAAAAAGAAAAGTATATCAAGTTTACAAAAAGTATAACAAATTAATCATATGGGGTGAACCATCACAGGTTCCCTCCTCAAAAAAGAAGTACTTTTAATAAACCCCCAAAAAAGCTCAAAAAATTTTTATGATTCCCTATTCTTAGTATAAAAAGAAATTTGAAGAAGTACACAAAATCCGGGGGGGATTTAGACAAAATTTTCCTGGTCTTCTCAGACAATGCTTTTCAACTCTGTCTCAAAAAATTCACCCTTTCAAAACAAATTTTCTTAGACACAGTCGTAGCGTTTTTTTTTCGACATTAATTCATTTAATACCTTTACATTGTGGGATTGGCCCGTTAAACGTAAAACCACTCTTCTCTTATAACGGGCGTGAACTCGTTCTTCCAATTAAAAATGAACTCCCCTTTTTATTTAGTTTTTCTTTTTTCCCTTAAAGGAACTCACTTTAACAACAATTTCATGTTTTTGATAAAGTCCAAACAAGCCCACCCCAAATTTGAAAAAAAAATTTAAAAAGAACCGATTCGCAAAATTTAGAAAATTCAGAACCCAAAGAAGGGGTTGTTTTTTATTAGCCCCCCCTTTTACTCTGGGGGTTGTTTGTGGAATGACCTAGTGTCTTTATTTAAGTAATTTCTAGTCAAAAGTTTTCAAAAAAACAATCTTTCTTTTTGCTCGCTTCCCAACCAGGTGCCCCCCCCCCCAAAGAAACTCCTTAAACCCTTTTTTATACGTATTTCAAAAAAATTTTTTGATTTAATACAAATTTATTTTAAATTATTTGAATGTTCATTTGTATTCCTTCGTTACCCCTCTCTATACCTTGTCATGAATCGTTCACCGTCCACCTTTTATGACGTCCTTCATTTTTCTCCTTTTTTTTTTTTTTTTTTTTTTAAAAGTATTTGCGGAAGTTTTTTTCTCTTTGTGTGTGTGTGGTGTGTGTGTGTGTGGTGGGGGTGTGGGTTTTGGTTTGGGGGTTTTGGAAAGGTTGACTGCTATTTTTGGAGCCTTTTTTTTTTTAGGCTAAATTCTTTTTACTAAAGAGGTGGGTTTATTTGAAGTCACATATTGTTTTTTTTTCTGCTTTATCGAGGGCAAAGTAAAAAAGCCTGTATTGTGCTTATTCTTTATCCCTCTTTAAAAAAAGATTCGTTCGTTCTTTTCTCTCTCTCTCTCTCCTCCCCCTCCCCTCCTTCCCCCTCCTCTCTCTCCTCTCTCCTCTCTCTCTTTTCCCTGTCTGTATGTGTGTGTGTGGCGCGTGTGTGTGTACAAAGAGCGAGGAGAAGAGAGGGGAAGAGAGAGAGGAGGGGAGAGAGGGGAGAGGAGAGAGAGAGAGAGAGAGAGAGGAGAGAGAGGAAGTACGTAAAGTACAATTTGAGAAAAAGCAAGAAAAAAAGAAAAAAAAAAAAAAAAGTGCTGAATAAACAGTATATTTAGCACACAAAGTATCGGTCAGTGGAGAAGGGTTGGGAAAAAAGTTCTGAATGGCTACCTATAGAAACCACCCACACACACACACACACACACACACACAAACACACAACACACCCAAACACACACAAAACACACGCACCCCACGCACGCACGCACACTCGCACGCACGCCGCACGAAACGCACGCAAGTACACACACACACACACACACACACACACACACAACACACACACCACACACAGACACACTGCACGCACGCACGCACGCACGCACCACACACACACACACACAAAAACCCGCATGCCTGCGCGCACATTCACGCACACACACACACACACACACACAACACACACGCACACACGCACGCACGCACGCACGCACATGAAAACACGCCCCAACAAAACCACACACACACACCCCACCACACACACACACACCACACACACACACCCCGCACACGCAAAAAACACATACACACGTAAACGCACGCACACGCACGAAACGCACGCACGCCACGCACGCACGCACGCCGCACGCCACCCATGTGCGTGCACACATAACATACACACACCGACGTATACGCGCACACAACGCACGCAAGAACGCACGCGCACGCCACGCACATGGGGGATAAGCTTATATACACTGCCACACACACATCTTGAACACACATGTTGGGAGATACGTGTACCAGAATATGCTCACAAAAGCCCCACAAATCACACCACACAGGGACTGCACTTCTGTACACACACACACACACACACCCCACACAACACACAACACACACACACACACACACACACACACACACGCACGCACACCAACCACATACCCCCATACACGCATACTCACACAAGCATGCTTACTGTACACGCGCGCGCGCACACACACACACACACACCACGCACGCACGCAACGCTCTCTCTCTCTCTCTCTCTCTCCTCTCTCACACACACACACACTAGCGCGCGCACACAACACAACACACACACACAAAACCACACACACACACACACACACACGCAATTTTCTTCTCGCGCACCTCATACACTGACATACTCACACACGGGGTTTTACCCACAAAACCCATACACACACACACACACACACACACCACACACACCACACACACACACACACACACGTGTACACTCACCACACACACAATTCAATGATAATAATGGCACAACCAGTGTTAGGGAGGGGACTATACTCAAGGTCTGACCACGCGTTTGGGTGATGCTGTAGGGCAGCCACTACTAAGTCGTACTAGCCATCAGACCCTCTTCTTAAATTCTCTCATCGCAGCCATTCACTCAATTGCAAACCCTCAGCTTTAAATCATGCGTGTGCAGCGAGTCTCAAAACTTAGCGGATTTTGGGCAGTAGAGTGAAAACCTCCTTGATGAATCTGAAACTAAACCTCCCCTCCTCACCCCACCCCTCCGCCACACCCACCTCCACCCTCCTCCTGTTTTCCCGTAGTTTTGAAAACCCCAAAAACATCCACACTGTGGTATTTCAGCAAGGACCTGCTAACTACACGCCGTCGCCACTTGTAGTAAGCTGTGACGAAGCGTTTTTTACGACACAAAGGCGCCGGGAAAGGGGTTTTTTTTTTTTTTTTCTTTTTCTTTCCTTTTTTTTTTTT
>JAFLJL010000195.1:12500-14275 GCA_018398815.1 Conus ventricosus | reverse complement strand
AGAAAAACAAAATGACAGACATCAAACACACTCTTCCTGCCCAACCTCCGTATCCACCCTTCTCCCCCTTGGACCCCTTTCCCCTGACGGACCTGTGTGTGACCGGGGAGATGTAGTCCATGAGGACGAAGGCGCTGATGGTCTGCAGGTGGAAGAAGATGCCGTTGGCCAGCAAGAACACCACCATGACAGTGTCCAGGGAGCCGTATGCTCTGTCCACATCCAGCAGAGCGAAGCAGGCCGGGATCTGAATCCAAACCGACGCTATGCTGGTGTAGAACTGCATCTCCGCAGGTCTGGGGGCACATGATGAACAGACGGATTGAGTCAATCATTGGATGGGAAAGAAGAAAAACATCAACAAAATGTATAAACACAGGAATACGTACTAAAACCTGCCAGCAAAATAAAACATGTTGCTGATGACATAAATACCTAAAGATTAAACGGAGAAGAAATAGGAACTACACACAGGAAGTGTTAACAAATACGTACACTGAATCGATCACGGCATAGACACATAAAATATATTAACAGCCAAAACAGACACATGGAATAAACAAACGAGAGAAAAATAACAAATACACAAATGTTTGTTTCAGTTTATAACCAAAAAACAGATGTGTTGAATAAACAGAGAGATTTTAAAAAGGATAAAAACAAATCAATATTTCAAGGTCATTGTCCCTTATCTGTACATTGTAAGCCTATCTGTACATTGTAAGCCAAGTGCAGCGGACTTTACAGAGAATCTGTTGGGACTGTTGAGGTCACCGAGGCTGATGGTGTTCATCACTCACAACTACGGTCTTCCCATTCAGCATGGGTGGGGAAGAAGAATGAGATGAACAGTGTTATCATAGCCAAAAAGTACAATCAAATCAGACCAGAAACCTGACAAGAATGTCTTTTTGCTGAAATTCAAGGAGTTTGATTTGATATAGTGCATGACGCCACACTATCGTTCGATGACAGTGGTTCTGGTGAGATTATGGCGCCATCTAGTGTTGTCTGTAAACACGGTACTGACGGTGGCATGTTCATACATGCGGTGCCAACCATCACCAACATCACTGGTTTTTTTTTGGTTTTTTTTTCTCACCAACATCACTGTTATTTTCATTGTTACAATTGTGGGTGCTGTTCCTGATCCCCTTTGTACTGCCTAAGACACCCAACCCCAGCCACTCTTATTTCCCTCTTTGCTATAAGAGGTTTACCTTTATTGTCACCACACTGAACTTGTTTATAACCAAAATGTCACTTTATGAACACAGATTGTAACCATTAATTTAGAAGGAAAATGTTCACTGCAAGAAAAACAGCACACTCAACATAAAAAAAGAAAACAAACAAACCAAAACCAAACATAGGATCAAACATGAACCTGATGAAAGTGATCAAGAATCATTACTCACGAGTATTTGTACTTCTCGCCGCTAATGAGCATTTTGGAGTAGACGTTTGTTAAACGAAACAAACAGCCAAGGAAACACAGGTACATATAGGCACAAATCCACCAATGGTGTAGTGATTAAGTTAATAACGTCACAGGTGTGGACATGGGGTAGGCTCAAGTTCTTTCATATACCTACATATTTGTAGGACTTTCAGTCCTGACTGTCTCCTTCCAGAGTTGATGAATGCGCTCCCCTGTGTGGATCAAACAGTTGAGTTATTATCCAAGTATAGGTTAAATTTGTTAACCTACTCTGCAGGTGTCTGCTCTGCCATGCTCGCAGGATGCTGAGATAAACCACAAAGAAAGCACAGAA
>JAFLJL010000195.1:0-7500 GCA_018398815.1 Conus ventricosus | reverse complement strand
AGAAAGAATGAGAGAAAAAGAAAAGAGAGAGAGAGTCAGACAGACAGACAGACAGATAGAGATCCAGAAGAGACGAGAGAAAGATGCAGACAGTTAATTAAATGAATTAAAAAGGGAGATTGAAAGCTGTGTCATACATGCAAAATATGTGGTGCAACATGTACATGGACTTCCCCATATGCTATCCCATCTCCTTGATGCCACTGAAGCTGTCTTTTAACCCAAAAAGTTCTGGAATCTTCCAAAATAAAACAGAGTTGAAGACCAAAAAAAAAAAGCAAAAAAACCCAACAACATGCAAAAAAACCAACCTTGTGCATGGTTGATGATAAACATCCCTGCTGCCTGAAACCACCAGTAAAGACGAGAGAGAGAGAGAGAGAGGGAAAGGGGGGGGGGGGGGGGGGGGGGGGGGGGGGGCAAGGCCGACCATTCTGATACGTTGGTGGCAAGGGCGGCGAGGAGACCTGGGAAGTTGAAGCTGAGCTCGTAGGCCGAGCACAGGGCCAGGCCCAGCATGATGGGAATGAGCGACAGGAAGGTGTAGAGGCCTGTGTACTCCCCCACCAACACCTGACCACAGACACATTATAATGACACGCAGCCAGGCATGATGGGAATGAGCGACAGGAAGGTGTAGAGGCCCGTGTACTCCCCCACCAACACCTGACCACAGACACATTTATAATGACACGCAGCCAGGCATGATGGGAATGAGCGACAGGAAGGTGTAGAGGCCTGTGTACTCCCCCACCAACACCTGACCACAGACACATTTATAATGACACGCAGCCAGGCATGATGGGAATAAGCTACAGGAAGGTTGTAGAGGCCTGTGTACTCCCCTACCAACACCTGACCACAGACACATTTATAATGACACGCAGCCAGGCATGATGGGAATGAGCGACAGGAAGGTATAGAGGCCTGTGTACTCCCTACCAACACCTGACCACAGACACATTTATAAAGACACGCAGCCAGCATGACGGGAATGAGCGACAGGAAGGTGTAGAGGCCTGTATATTCCCCACCAATACCTGACCACAGACACATTTATAATGACACGCAGCCAGGCATGATGGGAATGAGCAACAGGAAGGGGTAGAGGCCTGTGATACTCCCCCACCAACACCTGACACAGACACATTTATAATGACACGCAGCCAGGCATGATGGGAATAAGCTACAGGAAGGTGTAGAGGCCTGTGTTTCTCCCCTACCAACACCTGACACAGACACATTTATAATGACACGCAGCCAGGCATGATGGGAATGAGCGACAGGAAGGTGTAGAGGCCTGTGTACTCCCCTACCAACACCTGACCACAGACACATTTTATAAAGACACGCAGCCAGGCATGATGGGAATGAGCGACAGAAGGTGTAGAGGCCTGTGTACTCCCCACCAACACCTGACCACAGACACATTTAAAAAATTTAATGACACGCAGCCAGGCATGATGGGAATGAGCGACAGGAAGGTGTAGAGGCCTGTGTACTCCCCCACCAACACCTGACCACAGACACATTTATAATGACACGCAGCCAGGCATAATGGGAATGAGCAACAGGAAGGTGTAGAGGCCTGTGTATTCCCCCACCAACACCTGACCACAGACACATTTATAATGACACGCAGCCAGGCATGATGGGAATGAGCGACAGGAAGGTGTAAGGGCCTGTTGTACTCCCCCACCAACACCTGACCACAGACACATTTATAATGACAGGCAGCCAGGCATGATGGGAATGAGCGACAGGAAGGTGTAGAGGCCTGTGTACTCCCCTACCAACACCTGACCACAGACACATATTATAATGACACGCAGCCAGGCATGATGGGAATGAGCGACAGGAAGGTGTAAGGGCCTGTGTACTCCCCTACCAACACCTGACCACAGACACATTTATAATGACACGCAGCCAGGCATGATGGGAATGAGCGACAGAAGGTGTAGAGGCCTGTGTACTCCCCACCAACACCTGACCACAGACACATTTATAATGACACGCAGCCAGGCATGATGGGAATGAGTGACAGGAAGGTGTAAGGCCTGTGTACTCCCTACCAACACCTGACCACAGACACATTTATAATGACACGCAGCCAGGCATGATGGAATGAGCGACAGGAAGGTGTAGAGGCCTGTGTACTCCCCTACCAACACCTGACCACAGACACATTTATAATGACACGCAGCCAGGCATGATGGGAATGAGCGACAGGAAGGTGTAAGGGCCTGTGTACTCCCCCACCAACACCTGACCACAGACACATTTTAATGACACGCAGCCAGGCATGATGGGAATGAGCGACAGGAAGGTGTAAGGGCCTGTGTACTCCCCTACCAACACCTGACCACAGACACATTTATAATGACACGCAACAGGCATGATGGGAATGAGCGACAGGAAGGTGTAGAGGCCTGTGTACTCCCCTACCAACACCTGACCACAGACACATTTATAATGACACGCAGCCAGGCATGATGGGAATGAGCGACAGGAAGGTGTAAGGGCCTGTGTACTCCCCACCAACACCTGACCACAGACACATTTATAATGACACGCAGCCAGGCATGATGGGAATGAGCGACAGGGAAGGTGTAAGGGCCTGTGTACTCCCCACCAACACCTGACCACAGACACATTTATAATGACACGCAGCCAGGCATGATGGGAATGAGCGACAGGAAGGTGTAAGGGCCTGTGTATACCCCCACCATCACCTGACCACAGACACATTTATAATGACATGCAGCCAGCCTCAGTATGATGCGAAAGAGAGACAGCCACCAAAACATGACCACAGTAATGCATGCAGACTAACAATTTATAAATTATGTAAAGAATCCAAAACCCAAGTCAGTGGAAAGGGCATAATACGCTCTATTTATCAGCAGATAAAGAGGGTTTTTTTCTTTTTACTGACAATCAAGTAACAATTTCGCCTTAAGATAAGAGAGTACAATGGGCTTTACCATAACAACCTGCACACACAGTGTAAAACTGTGGACTTCATAGGCACAGAGTCTTCACAAGGAGGTAGAGTATATCTTGGACAAGTCACTTTTGAATATAAGTGCACCCCTTGAACTGAAATTTCAAAAAATCTATTTCATTTGTAAGTAAGGCACACTAAAAAAAATTTAATTTCAATCTCTTCCATGCTATGTTTTGCAGATGCACACTTGGCATAAAGAAATAAAGATAGATCTATAGCTGTGCACACAGAGCCAAAACATGGTGTGGGTGTGTGTACAGCACACAGAGCCAAAACATGGTGTGGGGTGTGTACAGCACACAGAGCCCAAAACATGGTGTGGGGTGTGTACAGCACACAGAGCCAAAACATGGTGTGGGTGTGTACAGCACACAGAGCCAAAACATGGTGTGGGGTGTGTACAGTACATAGAGCCAAAACATGGTGTGGGGAGTGTATAGCACATACAACCAAACATGGTGTGGGGGTGTGTACAGCACATAGAGCCAAAACATGGTGTGGGGTGTGTATAGCACATACAACCAAAACATGGTGTGGGGTGTGTTTACAGCACATACAACCAAAACATGGTGTGGGGTGTGTATAGCACATAGAGCCAAAACATGGTGTGGGGTGTGTACAGCACATACAAACCAAAACATGGTGTGGGGTGTGTACAGCACATAGAGCCAAAAATATGGTGTGGGGTGTGTATAGCACATAGAACCAAAACATGGTGTGGGGGTGTGTACAGCACATAGAGCCAAAACATGGTGTGGGGTTGTACAGTACAGCACATAGAGCCAAAACATGGTGTGGGGTGTGTACAGTACAGCACATAGAGTCAAAACATGGTGTGGGGTGTGTACAGTACAGCACATAGAGCCAAAACATGATGTGGGGTGTGTACAGTACAGCACATAGAGCCAAAACATGATGTGGGGTGTGTACAGTACAGAGAACCAAAACATGGTGTGGGGTTGTGTACAGCACATAGAGCCAAAACAGGTGTGGGGTGTGTGTACAGCACATAGAGCCAAAACATGGTGTGGGGTGTGTACAGCACAGAGAACCAAAACATGGTGTGGGGATGTGTACAGTACAGCACATAGAGCCAAAACATGGTGTGGGGTGTGTACAGTACAGCACATACAACCAAAACATGGTGTGGGGTGTGTACAGCACCATAGAGCCAAAAGATGGTGTGGCGTGTGTACAGCACATAGAGCCAAAACATGGGTGGGGTGTGTACAGCTACACAGAGCCAAATATATGATGTGGGGTGTGTACAGCACATACAGCCAAAACATGGTGTGGGGTGTGTACAGTACAGCACACAGAGCCAAAACATGGTGTGGGGTGTGTACAGTACAGCACACAGAGCCAAAACATGGTGTGGGGTGTGTACAGTACAGCACATAGAGCCAAAACATGGTGTGGGGTGTTACAGTACAGCACATAGAGCCAAAACATGGTGTGGGGTGTGTACAGCACACAGAGCCAAAACATGGTGTGGGGTGTGTACAGCACTAAGAGCCAAAACATGGTGTGGGGTGTGTACAGTACAGCACATAGAGCCAAAACATGGTGTGGGGTGTGTACAGCACACAGAGCCAAAACATGGTGTGGGGTGTGTACAGCACATAGAGCCAAAACATGGTGTGGGGTGTGTAACAGTACAGCACATAGAGCCAAAACATGGTTTTGGGTGTGTACAGCACATAGAACCAAAACATGGTGTGGGTGTGTGACAGCACATAGAGCCAAAACATGGTGTGGGGTGTGTACAGCACATAGAACCAAACATGGTGTGGGGTGTGTACAGCACATAGCGCCAAAACAATGGTGGGGTGTGTACAGCACATAGAGCCAAAACATGGTGCGGGGTGTGTACAGCACATAGAGCCAAAACATGGTGTGGGATGTGTACAGCACACAGAGCCAAAACATGGTGTGGGGTGTGTACAGCACACAGAGCCAAAACATGGTGTGGGTGTGTACAGCACATAGAGCCAAAACATGGTGTGGGGTGTGTACAGTACAGCACATAGAGCCAAACATGGTGTGGGTGTGTGTACAGAACATAGAGCCAAAACATGGTGTGGGGTGTGTACAGCACACAGAGCCAAAACATGGTGTGGGGTGTGTACAGCACACATTACGAAAATTCATACAAGAAAAAGATAACTGAAAAGTGTGAAATCAGAAAACTTGTTAAAAAAAATTCCACAGTTATCTGAAGATGAGAAAAAAATATTGGAAGGAGAAATCACCATAGAGGAAGCAAGCGAAGCTTTAAAAAATATGAAGCATAGTAAAAGCCCAGGTACAGACGGCTTCGGCGCCGAATTCTTTAAATTCTTTTGGAAAACACTGGGCCCACTGGTTGTAAGATCTGTAAATGAATCATACAAAGACGGAGAATTTTCAACAACACAGAAGCATGGGACTAATTATTTGCATACCAAAAGGTGATAAACCCAAAGAATATATAAAAAATTGGCGTCCTATTTCCCTCCTAAATGTTAATATACAAAATAGCTTCCTCATGTATTTCAAAAAGAATAAGAAATGTTTTACCATCTCTCATCAGTGAGGATCAAACAGGTTTCATGGCTAATAGATTTATGGGCGACAACATTAGACTAATTTATGATTTGATTAATTATTTAAATGCGAAAGACCTTCCTGGACTATTGCTCTGTATAGACTTTGAAAAAGCCTTCGACTCACTCAATTGGGATTTTATGTTGAACGTTCTAAGGGCTTTCGGGTTTGGTGAGAGTATATGTCACTGGATAGAAACATTCTATAAGGATATTAAATCAACTGTTATTGTAAATGGTCAGGCTGCTAAATGGTTTAAAATAGAAAGAGGATGCAGACAGGGAGACCCTATATCTCCTTACTTATTCATTATATGCGCAGAAATTTAGCCATAATGATAAAGGAAGACAAGAAGATAAAAGGTATAAAATAAATGATGTAGAACACAAAATATCCCAGTTTGCTGATGACACTCAATTAGTAAACAATGGTGACAAAAGTTCTTTTGAACAGTCTTTTGATCTCCTTACCACTTTTGGAAGAGTTTCAGGACTCCTCATGAACAGCAAAAAAACGCAAGCAATATGGTTAGGATGTCATAAAAACTCCAAGAAAAAATATTGTCCTCATCTAAAAATCATATGGAACCCTTCCCAATTCAAAATACTCGGTGTTTGGTTTACTCAAGACTTGAAAGAATGTGAAAACATGAATTATGACGATAAATTTTCGGAAGTTAAAATATTATTCAAAATTTGGTCTCAAAGAAGTATAACACCAGTTGGAAGAGTTGCTGTTCTCAAGTCACTCATTCTGTCTAAGCTCATACACCTTTGGATTTTGTTACCCAACCCACCTGACCACTTAATTCAAAAACTTCAAAAGATGTGTTTTAACTTTGTGTGGAATGGTAAACAAGATAGAATAAGCAGGAAAACAACAATTAAAACTATAAAACAAGGTGGCTTAAATATACCTGACATCAAAAATACATTAATGCTTTGAAACTTTTATGGATAAAAAAACTTAAAATCACAAATCACAAATGGAAGAGCATTGTTATGAAAATATATCCATTCATCGAAAAATTTGAAAATTATGGACCAGCATTTGGTACAGGATACATGAGCTCTAATTTGTTTTGGAGACACACCTTTATAGCCTATAGGGAATTTTGTCTTTGCGTGACACCACAAACATTAAATGAACTTCTAGCTGAACCTATTTTTATAACGACAAGGTAAAAAACTGAAATGAGATAATTAAACAAAAGAAATTAATTGAGAAAGGAAAGTATGCAATAAAACATTTTTTGAAGGAAAATGGACAATTCATGAACTTTGAAGAATCATGACCAATGATGATTATACCATAAATTTCGTCTCATACTGTGGATGGATTTCCTCAATGAAAGAATTCATAAAGAGAACTGGAATAAACCTGATAATATTAATACAAACACAATTCAGAACATGCCAAGGGCTTTTAATATTATTATGAAAGAAGCAAAAGGAGCTAAACGATACTATGAAATTTTTACTCAAGATGAGCGTAAGCCAAACTGTTGCTCTCAATGGTTACAAAAACTTAATTCGAAGTTTCTTGGAATAAAGTATTTACACACGTCCACAAAATTAAAGATGTAAATTGAAATGGCTTCAAATTAGAATTATTCACAGAATTATTGGCACAAATATTGTTTTAAATGCCATGGGCCTGACAAACACGATGAACTGCACATTCTGCAATGAAGAGAGAGATTCAGTCCAACACTTTTTATGGATGTGCAATTACGTGCAAATTTTTTGGAAAGAGGTTGAACATTTATTTAACGAAAAATGTCGAAATTCGTTTACCATTAAAATAACACGCGATATTGTTATCTTTGGAGTCGACAAACATATGCAAACAGAGACAATTTTTGACTTTATTATTATGGCTGCTAAATCTTATATTTATAAGTGTAA
>JAFLJL010000194.1:0-21782 GCA_018398815.1 Conus ventricosus | reverse complement strand
ACTACTGACGATTGGAATGACGCGGTTTTAAAACAGAAACAGCTATATATAACCGCCTGTCTGTCAAGTTTTCTGAACTACTGTGACGGGCTTCTAAAAATAGTAACGGTTACGCTGTCTGATCAACAGACCAATCTTGTGGAAAAATACATTGTTTAACATGAGGCCATGGCAAAGTTTTTGAGAAATAAATTGAGTAGCGAGCCTTGTTCTCCTCCCTCAAAGCCAAAAGGAAGCATTTTGTTTTTGTTTCTTCAACAATTTTTTAAATTTTAAATTTTAAATTTAGAGTAACTTTGAAAAGCTTTTAACTTTTGAAGAAATGATTATTCAAAAAGTTCCAAATGTTCAGTGACAGGTGTACAAACCAGTAGTTCAGAAAACTTCGCCTTGTGGTGTTCATGACACAATGGCAAAGCAGACGACGCGGAACACGACTCGGGCTGGGTCCAGACAGGGCCGGTGTTGTTACTGGCTAATTATAGTGGGTGTAGCACTGTTCGCTAACTGCCCTCCGACAACTGCTCTGCAAGGCTCTCAGTGAATGCCACAAACGCATGACGTGGGCCTAAAAATAGCGGTTATGCATAACCGCCGAACAACTGCCCTGCAACCCTCTCAGTGAACGCCACAAACGCATGACGTGGGTCTAAAAAATAGCGGTTATGCATAACCGCCGAGTGGCTTGGCTGTGCCTACGCTCCGCTTCACTTACAAAGGCTGCCAGTGCTTTTGGCGGCTGTCTAGATAGAACTGAAACAGATCCTGTGATTATTGATTCAGGAGTCTGATAAGTGCTTTCGGTGCTGTCTCGAATTTTACGACGTTCAAGTGTAAACAACAAAAAGCCCCTTCACTTTCCCACAAGCACTGTCCTGTCTATTGTGTGTTTGTTTGTTGTTTGTTTGTTGTTTGTTTGTGTTTGTTTTGTGTTTGTGTTTTGGTTGTTTGTTTGTGTTTTGTCCCACCCTACACACGCATGCCCCACCCCCACCCCACGCACGCACACCCCCCCACCCCCCCCCACCCCACCCACCCCACACATGCACACACTCAAGTCACTTCTAAGTTCTTAACTCAAGTCACCCCAAGTCACTTCTAAGTTCTTAACTCAAGTCACCCCAAGTCACTTCTAAGTTCTTACTCAAGTTTTTACTCAAGTCATCCTCAAGTCACCCCAAGTCACTTCTAAGTTTTTACTCAAGTTTTTAACTCAAGTCATCCTCAAGTCACCCCAAGTCACTTCTAAGTTTTTACTCAAGTCGTCCTCAAGTCATCCTCAAGTTCTTACTCAAGTCACCCCAAGATTGTAATTAAGTCATGCTCTAAGTACAACCAAGTTCTTATTCAAGTTATCTTATAATTATCAAAAAAAAACAATCTGTTTTTACTTAAATAGTAGATGTCTAATATAGTACACACACGCCTCAAAAAACGCGTCATCGCTGAGAATATCTTGCTCAGCGTTCTTTGCGCAAGATCGGTCAGCATAGATCTTAATGAAGTTCTTACATCCTAAGCAACTGCATTGATTACAATTCTGGTCTATGGAAATGTCTTTTATAGACTCCATGTCTTTATTTATTGACTTCATCATTTTAAAACAAATAATAATCCGCCATGATCTATTTTTATCAAAAATTTTTTAAAATATTATTGCATTATAAATGGATCAAAATGATGTTTGTTTATGGCGGTTTGGCGTGCTGTTGTCTTTTTCTGTATTTAGTGGTTCAGGTTGTTTTAACTTCTTTTTTTTGTTGCCATTGGTTATATATTTTATAACCGTAATAACTGCCCCCAGCAGCAGCAATGGCGCCAAAAATGGCAACAGTTTTAAGTTCAATATTCCATGAAGACTTTGGCGCCCTTGAATTAACTTGCTCTTGTTCTGGAGCTGGCATTGGATCAACTGTTGGCGTTGGCAGTGTTATGTTTTCATGATGTGTTATATTTTGTGATTGTAACTTTAATTTTTTTGTTTGTTCCACTCTGCTAATTTTTTTCCTGCTGCAATGCGTCCAGGATGAGGTGCTTTACTGGTCACTTTCTCGACTTGATTCAATGTTTTCTGATTCAGGGTTTCCTGATTCTGCTGATTTCCGACTCGTCATTTTGAAGGAAATAAAATCTATATGATTAAAAGTAATTAATCCCATGATAACGGCGATAACAATGTTCCAAATCTGTAATATAGATCACAGCTTAGAGACTCTAATGACTTTGTTAAAACTGGATCCTGCGTTAAATCATAACGTAAGATCTTGTTCAGAATCAATGGAGCAAATCTACTGACTAGTTTAGTGTACAAACTAAGAACCGTTTGCCCCACACTTTTCACCATTCTAGACCCCAGCTGCGCTTCATACCTGTTGTGATACTTTATAATGTCTTGCGGCGACATCTGTTGAATTTGTTCTATGCTGAATTCAGTTCCGAGGAACTGTTTTGTTTTCCCACATGCTGCCAAAGAATACAACCTCTCCTTTTTGGGCATAATAGTTTGGGTCATCAACTTGGTCATTCATAAGTTCAGGAAGGTTTAGGCCGCCCTGTAGCTGTAGTAGATCATCGCTGTTCATGTTTTTATTAATTATAATTATTTTATTTTTTAAAATGAGCACTGAAAAAACTATTGCCAACCTTGTATACCATTCTGCCGTTATTGGAGGTCTAAGTGTGGGATACTCAATGCTTGGTAAAAGCCTGTTAAAAATAAAACCGGCAGATCTTGGCAAACTAGACTTTGAGGATTCAGCAAAGCTGATTGCTATTATTGCAGCTTCGTTTGCCACGAAAGATTTTCTAGTAAGCAAGGAATAATTCCAGAGAATATAAATATGTAAATAAAAAATACATTTATAAAAATGGCTTCACTCGTAATGATGATAGGTGGCGCTGTGGTGAATGCGCTTGCTTTTAGCGGAAGTAATTACGCGTTTAGTAAACAAACGGACGACGGCAAGAGAAAAAGACATAACAAAGCTGTAGAGCAACTAGCTGCAGCACAAGATCGCTATGAAAAGCAGAGAATTGAGCAGTTAGTTTTTATTAAAAAACCTGAAAAAACAGGGCATGCAGCTTACACATTTAAAGATGTTGATCAAGCAATAAAAGAATATTATCTTGTAACAGGCAAACCAATCGAAACATTGCCCCCACCAAAATTCAGTGATTTTTATCAACCATCAGAAAAACAAAAGTTTGCAAGAAATCGTGTTTATTGTCTTTGGCATGACCGTCGTGTATTTTGTTGCGCATAATATTGGCTGAATAAAAATGAACAAAATCTATTATTCGCCAAAAGGATATTGGAAGGGAATAACAGCAATCAAAAAGCTAAGCGAAGCAGCAGGAGTCAGTGAACAAACAGCAAAGGAATGGTTATCTAAACAAGCGTTTTGGGCAAATTTATTTACCTGCGCCTAAAACGAATACAGAGACCGCACTTTGTGAACACAATACTGAACGACACCCATCAAATGGATCTTCTATATTTACCCCATGATACATTAGACGAAAAAGATTTAAGTACGCGCTCACAGTCATTGACATAGCTTCAAGATACAAAGACGCTGAACCATTAACACAAAAGAGTGCTTCTGCTGTTGCTGTTGCCATACAACTGATATACCAACGGGGCCCCTTAACTTATCCTCGCATGATTCAAGTTGATGATGGGAAAGAATTTAAAGGGCGAGTGAATCAATTATTGTTAAAACATAGAGTTACCATTAAAAGAGGCATTCCAGGAGTTCACAGATCACAGGCTTTAGTTGAAAACTTTAACAAACATTAGCTGAAAGATTTTTCCCTCCTACCATATCACAGAGAGCTTATTGACAATTCTCGCAACACAGAATGGATTAGAAGATTGCCCTCAGTTTTGCGCGCAATGAATAATGAAGAATTTAAAGGGCTAAAACCAGTACAAGCAATCAAAAGAAAAACAATAAATGTTGCTGAAGACTCCAGTTCATCCGGCAAACTATTACCATTTGGTTTGAAAGTAAGGTACCTTTATTACCGGGGGAAGCAGAAGGGACACTCGCATCAGGGCAACCGATCCTTTTGGAGTGTTGATCCATATGAAATAAAAAGAATTGTAAAAATGAATCCGCCCGTGTATTATTTACGAGAAACTGACACAACAAACAACCAGCTCCTCAAAGATCTTTTGTGAAGGAAGAACTGCAGATAATCCCACCAGACACAGTTCCAGTTGCTTAGTTAATTTACGTAAATATATTTGAGTTTAAAATGGAAGCTCAGAAGGAAGCGCAGAATGAAACAAGAATGATAAAGGAAAAGACCTTCGAACTGATACGGGAATTATTTGATTTGAGTTCTGCTATTAGTGCAACATTTGCGAGGGTTCATCAGCACATAGCAATGCATCCAGATCACCTACAACCCAAAATCCCAAATTTTGATTATCAAACATGGGGAAAAGAATATCTTGAAATAATAAAAAATATTCAAGCGCATCAAGCAAACATGAGAAAAAATTTGTCTGAATTGGAGGATGATATGATTGATTTTCAGATAAAGTTGATAAAAAAATATGGGCCTGAATATATACCCGAAGAAGATATATAATTACGCTGTTCTCCAGTGCCCGATTGCATATGAAAACTCTGGATTAACAAACACGCGTTTTGTGTTTGTTCTATCTAATGACTTCTTTGTTACAACTGTTGTGTTGATCTCATGTAGATTAATCGCAGTTTTACGTTGTCGTGACGAAAAGTCTATTGCCAAACAATGCTTCTTTGTAGTTGTCATGTGATATGTTTGACTGCACAACGCTGCGAGATATTCCCTTTGCTTTCTTAATGATTTTCTCCTGGCTCGAAATACTGTACATTTTCGACCTTAAACCAATAAACTCCTTAATCACCCCTCCGGATAATTCATCCTTCATCTTTCCTAAAACCTTCTTATTAACGGATGAATGTAAAGGCGAATCTTTAGGGTAATCAGATGTATCATACCATCCCGCATGTCCTTTAGCCACTTCGATTTCCATGTCTTTATAGATGTCTTCAGTAGGGACATCTATAACAAAACTATCTGTATCTGTGTAAAGTACTCTGGACTCTGGATACAATGGTTTAAAGTAGTCATAAAGAAATTCTAACATCAAAAGCTTTGATAATTCTAAAACGGTAAACCCAATAAATACAGGTTTGTCCAATTTGACTTTCTTTTTCTTCATCATTATGCCAAAAAGCTGATCATGAAATCTTCTAAAGTCCTGATAATTAGGTTTTGAAGTCAGCTTAATTGCTTCGTTCTCTTTGGTGACTAATCTGACATCTTTGCGCTTGGGCGGATTCTCCATAGTCTTTCCAAAACAGCTGTTGTTCATCAACTTGAAAAAGTCTTTTTCTGAAGCATCTGTGGATTTAGTTCTGAGATCAGTGTTCTTCATGATGTATGGTTTCATGAACTGTTCTTGATCGAAAGCAATTATACGATGGACAGCTGTTAACTTTAAACCATGTCTTAAATAAAATTGTAGAAGTCTGTAATGGCAGACATAATTTTTTTTGCCGCGAAGATTAGGGACAAGTTTAGGCGGCTCTCTTGGGTTCATCTTTAGACTTTCTGCTGCTAATGGATAGTCATTATGCAGGTCATGGAGTTCATGTGGATATCTAAGTCAACTTCTAGAATGTATCCACGCTGTTGATCCGACGTCAAACTGCTCAACCACTTTAATGCCTTTTGAATGTTTTTCGGATCGACGCTTGTGTGCATTTTAAAGTTGCGTAATGGAAGTGATTGCGCCATTGCCCATCCATACAGATTGTTTGCATCTAAATACATGAGATAGTTAGACCTTTTACTTGGATCATAGTCGTCCAAGTATTTGTTGTTTGCTTTACAGTAATGATGCGACGCCAATACTAATTCCTCCACGCAATCCGTTTTCAATCATCTGAATCATTGGTAGGTTAGACAATAAATCAATCTGTACTCCAGTAAACTTTAAGAAAGCATCCCAGCTCATCCCGGGCGCAGAAATGTAAGCGCGGGATCTAGGCTATAATGTTTCATGCAGGTCTTTCTATAATTTTCAAAATATCCGCCAACAAACATACATCAGCCATCAAGTATGAGTCATGATAGTCTCCCATCGTTTGTACAATCTAACTTCTGCCACGCATCTTGAGCAGTTGGTAATCAGAATCACTGATGTCCTTTCCTCTAAGACTAGAAAAGAACGCGCCTTTAGGCGGAAGTGTATCTTCGTTAAACCTTTCCCAACTGTTCATGTACTCATAAGGGTAAACGCCCTTTCTAACGAGAGTTGGGTCAAAATATTCTTCCGTTATTGGGCAGGACTTTAAGGACATAGCTAGTGACTCTAATGATCCCATCATGTGCTGCATAGAGTCATAAAAAACATGTTATTTAAAGTGAAACACATGTACTTTTCTGATGACTGTGCAATGCATGCTACCCTGAAGGCGTTGGTTACTGCTTGCAATATAAGATGAGAGTCGTAACCTCGCAAGTTATGAAAGAAGATGGGCAGCTTCCATGTCTTAGGATCAAACTTTAGTTGAAGATTGCATTTGTTATGCCGCTCCTCTGAACTTTCCGCTAATGTGATCCTCTTACTGTCGGATTCTCTGCGTCTGATGAGAGGCCTAAACCGCAAATCCAACAGTGAGTGGCTGAGTCATACTGTTCTTGGTCTTCAGGCGTCATTATGATTTCAGATAAATTCAGATTATTAGAACAGGCGTTACGCACTTGCTGCATGCGTTCTAAGAAGTATTCTGCAGCATTAGGCCCTTATAATTCTGGCTTTGAATGAAGCCATCCGACCTGACAATAATGAAGGCAAATGAACAAATCTGATGATTACTCATTAAGACTGTTTTTCGAAGTTTTTGTGGCGCTGGCCCTTCATAAGGAACAATAAGCGACTCGAAGTCTGCGTAAACACGTATGGAGAATTTTGCAGTTTTTTCCAGTTCTTAAAACTAACTTTAGATCCAGGTGGAGGCGTAATTAGTTCTGTATTTCAGTCAACTGGGCCGATAAAAATGTTTCTTATGTTCAAGCGCGGCTGGAGCGGATGGAATTCTTGTTAAACATTTTCTACAGAATTCTTGTTTGCGTCTTTGTTTTGAAGTATGCTGCATTAGTCTACTCATTTTTCGTATCAATGTGTAATGCGGTAGCCCTGTTTGCGAAGACATTAGGAGTAAGTCCACATGCTTTTGGCTGGTTCGCCTATTGTTGGGCTGGGCTTTAGACACCCTAATAGGCACCAAATTTGTTTCCTCATCCCACGTGTATACATTAACAGTTAATTTGGGTTTTTTTTGTTCTTCAAACTGATCAATGGAATCCGTGCTAACAGGAAAGGATATTCCACTAAAGTTAAGATCATTGATGTAAGGTTCATAGTTAGATACTCTCTCTGCGTTTTTAGCAACGTGATGAACCTTGCAAGAACACACCCCCATAAAAGATCAAACTTTTGTCTTTTGTAGTCATCAAAATCGGCCTGTAAACGACTAAATTCTTCATCCGTGATGTTTGAGTCAGCTAGTGCTTTATTTATAATCAGCTTAAAGGAACTAAGTTTAGCTGTTATTAGTTGAACCATAGCTGTGTGCTTTTGGAGTTTAGTTTTTATTTTTTTGCTAGCAGCACCTACGGCTAATGAACATAGGCCGAGAGCTAAAGACAAACCGCCTAGAGGTAAGCTGTGGGTGCGCCTATGCCTGATGCTAAGAGACCGACACTTGTTCCTGCTGATAGAGCACTTACAGTTGATGTTCCAGTATTAACATAGGTAACAGCATTAAAGGCAGCAGAATACCTTCGTTTGGTTTTTGCTGTATTTTGAAAGGTCCTGCTCTATTTTTTGTAGCATTTGTGTAATGTTGGTTAATCTAAAGGTTTTTTATGCCGGGGGTTTCTACTATCTCTTCTCTTGGCGACTCTGGCGCTGTAGGCACATTTGGATAAACTTGAACGGACATGCTTTTTTATAAAATAAAAAAATAATTTAGTATACTACATCTTTAAATCTGTTAGCTTCAATATTTAGCTGTGCATCATATAATAAAAATAAATGAACATTAAAGTGGTTTATCAGCATCTTTTTCTTTATCAATTTGAATGTTTATTATGTCTCTAACATCTCTCCCACTTCCATGCAACTGATTGTCCTCTGTTGACCTTAGGTCAATCTATAAACCGTATTTTGATGTTAAATAATCATCAAGCCTAACACTGTGAAGGTGTAGATCTTTAGACGCAAGGTCTGCTGTTGGACTTCTGCCCCTCCCACCCCCAAACAATTTTCTTATTTCGCCAAAATGATGATAAGGCCTAAGTCCGCTAGCGTAGATTTGGTTAGGACTACCATCAATTGTACATTGCACTTTCGTTATTTTTGGATTAAAAAACTTTTCACTTGCTCTTGCGAATGGTTCTTCATCTTCACACAGCAATAAAATACCTTTAAGCGATTTTACTGCGACACTAAGATTAAAATTCCATATAGCGTCTGCCCTGCTTTTAGGATATGTTGAATGATGACGCACGTTTTCGTAATATATTACTAATTGTGACTCATATTGTTGCCCAATCAGCCTTGCTAAATTAGAGTTGCTAACAACATCAAACTCTAACGAGATGTCAGAAATGCTGTACTTTGCTTCGGTGTCTGTTGATCTGATAACACGTTTGTAGTCATTAAAAGTTAGTTCGTATGACAATCTGTCTTTTAATGCCCCTTGAAGGTATGGGGCATGCGCTTTTAACAACTCAAAATCTAGGGAATGGAAAAGCGATTTCCAAACGCATAACTTACAGCTAAAGCCTTTTTGCTGCCTTTAGCACCTGAGGCGAGTTCGGCGCCTATTCTAAGTTTTAGTGCTTCTTCATTGCCGATTCCTTGAAACGCAAGATCTTCCCTTTCATTCGCGGTTAGCCATAGATCAGAATAGGTTAAAAATATGTCTGCATTGTTTAAAGAAAATACTTCTTTCCCCTCAAGTTTTATAGAAATTTTCTTAACGATTGCCCGTCCCAAATTCTGGACAACTGTTCTGGTTTGGTCTGTTGTTGAAGCGAGTTCTATTTTGAAAGTAAGCCGTGCAGAGCCTGGCACAATCAAATCATCCGCTCCTAGGTCTGGAAATTTAACAGTAAGAATTTGATCCGCATCAATAGTAGATGGATTATTTGGAACAGTAATATTCCGTTTATTTCCCTTCACGCCACGGGGTTCTTTCAGCTTTCTATACGGGTCAAGAATCGGGCCATATGCTTGTGACATTTTTTATAAAACAAAATAAAAAGTTAATTATTTAAAAACATGGCGGGAATTGAAGGTGAAGAAGATTATGATGTTTTTGATCCTGAAGACATGATTGAAATGACTCCTTTAACACAGCATCGCTCAAACACCTCATTGCGGCGTGAATTAACAGAAAGCCATGTTAGATCATTGTACCAAAATTTAGGCATTGAACCTCCCGTTTTTTAGACCTAATGATTTTAAAACAATAATGAGGGCCATTTGTAAGTAAAAACCCGGGCCGGGGGACAACGGTTCAGCTTAAAACAAAACGGCCCCATCAAGTTTTTGCCATAGGTACAATTAGACAAAAACTCCCGTGAGCGTACAAAATCGCCTTGGCTTTGCTAAACCAAAATTAATGGGGTGAAATTGAAAACATAAAAAACCACTAAAAAAACTCCCAACGGGTTAGCCTCAAAACAAAAACCCGAAGATTTTAAATTTAAACAAAGGACGAAGCAATAAATGCAAAGAACAGAAACCAGTTTTTCAGAAGAAACAGTACCAAAAAACCCCCCGAGCCCCCGTAACGATAGAGAAAGATGGCCCCTTTATCGTATTTAAAAAACCTTAAGGGGAATTAGAAAAAATTTTCAAACTGGGTGAACTAGATGAGCAATAAAAAGAGAAAAAAAAAATCGGTTTTGGGGTGATGACGCCAACTTGGGCGTGAGATTAAAGAAAAAATAAAACAAAGACTAAAAAATCTTAACAAGAAAAATAGCAAAACTAGAAGCGCTGACTACTAACGAACCAATTACGATAAGTGAATAGAAAGGAAACTACGAAAAAAATTTTTTTGAAAACACGACACTAGCAGAAGAATACGAAAACTGTTTAGAGAGCAAGGAGTCAATTAGCAAGCGTTTAATGCTTAGGGTTTTTCAAAAAAGTCTTTTGGGTTGGCTTTACAGGCGGTTGGCAAAGTTTTTACCTCCCCGCCCTCGCCCCCACCTGATAATCATGGGTAAAAAAACAACTTGACCATCTTGCGAGTTTATTACAAAAATTAGCCGGTAAAGCTATAGACTCTTTACCTGGTATATTAGGGGGTATTGTTAGCTGGCTTTTGTCTACTGCAAGCAAAGTAGTTGGCTTTATGGCTGAGCACTTATGGGCATTAGTTCTCTTAATAGTTGGGTTACTATTCAGTAAGATAAAGACCAAGTAATCCTAGGACAGTTAATCCAACAACTAGCGCTGTCTTTTCATATTCATGGTCATCGCGAACAAAGTCCGCGCCTTCAATGGCCTTTGGGCCTTGGGGATTGGATGACTTATTCTTGGGTGTTTTTTTATTGTTTGTAATATTACTGGCTCAGAATTTATATCGTTTTTCCCAACCTTCTGTTCATTACCTGCTACAAGGATTTCATTGTTGTAGTTTATTATTGTACCTATCTGGAGTCTGAGGTCAGAAGGCAGCATGTATAAACCAGTGCCAACAGCAAAGTCTACTTTCGATCTTGCGTATTGTAAAACATTTCGGTACCTTTTTATACTTGAAGGCAAATCAACTGCAGAATTAATGGCGTCCTCTAAATTTGCTAATATGTTTTTGTGCATCAAGGCCAGTAGAAGAATCAGTTATGCTCGATCTCGCCTGTGCTTGCGATCCTAGCAAACACCAAACGTAAGTACGAATAGAGTCGTTTATTCGTTCTATTCCTGCTTTAGTTAGGCCCTTAGAAGTGTCTAAGATAAATGTTGTCCATGCTGTTTTATGCTCTTGCTCTATGGACCCGAGGTGAACAGCTGTGCCTGAAGAGAAAGATGTGTAAGGAGGATTCCAGTCATAGTTATACTTTCTGTGCACGCCCCAAAAATAAGGGTGCCTAGACCATGATTAAGATCCGTCTTTTGTCTAAAGTCTGTCTTAACATTAATATTGAATTCGTTACAAATCCTTTCAAAAGCCTTCATGTCTATTTGGTTGCTGAATGGATTAAACGGTTTGTCATTTGGTAATGGCGCTCGCAGTTCAGTCAAAATACGTCTGAAGGTGTAATAGAAATGAAATCTGTACACTGACCTCACCAAAGGATCAGGATGATTTAAGTGATCAGCATACGACACTCCACACCCAGTTTGATGCGCAAAACACAGCAAAGTTTAACTGGTTCTGGTAAAACTCCATCGGATGACTAAACCACACTTTCGCGATGTAGTCTTTTTTAATAGGGGGGTTAAGATATCTGCTTAATGGAGTACTCACCTTTTTATGAAAAGTGTCAGTCTGGGTCACAGAAATGTCAAGAGTATCGGTTGTTATATTTTTAAGATTGTAGTGCGGCCAGCAGAATATTTTGCATCAGTATATTTTAATATGCAGTCATTTTTATTTCGTTTAAAAATGTTTGTAACAATAAAACCCAAGAGCGTCCTTCGTTTTTAGAACATGCTATTGATAACAATTGCGGAACCAAAACGGTCGCGCTCCATGAAATATTTTACAAAGTCGTATGGTTTAATATAAGTGAATCCAGGGAGAATAATAAGGTTCTAAAAGTTGACAAAACAGGGGCCAAAGTTAGCCAGTTAACAATACCTGATGGTTATTACGGGTTTTGCTCACTAAAAGAAGCAATGAGTAACTTCAACATTACCTCAAACTTAACAATGCAAATCTAAAAACAATGTTAACATTCAAGCCTGAAGAAGAAGCAGGTTACTATTTTGATAAAGAGCTAGCTAAAATGTTAGGCTTTGCAGCTGACAATTATAGATTTAGAGTTACACCAACCAAAACTACTTATGAGGGGGAAAGTCCTCTCAATCTTGCATTACATTCATTACTCTATGTTCATTTGGATGAGCTAAGCACTGATGAAAACTTATATGATGGAAGGCCCTCAACTGTTTTAAGAGCTCTTCCGTCAGGGAAAGCTGCATATTGCGATTATGAAATTATACAATTCCTAATTTACAGTTTAAAAGATTAGTTTGTGGGAGGGTCGGATCATTTAATATAAAAATCGCAGACAAAACAGGGAAAGTCGTAAAATGTGATAACCTGCACATTGTTTTGGAAATAAAATAATAAGTTGTACTAAAAAATAATGTCGCGGGGGCCAGAAGAATCAGGAGTTACATTAGCGCCTGTGAGGTGTATAACTTTAGAATTAAAAGACCTTGCAGACGTTGCGGACTTTGAACAGAACGGTGAGATAGGCACTTTGTATGGTTTTGAGTACACTAAAGGTGGTGATTATAAACGCAAAGAGGTTGGCGACAGCAAAACGTGTTTCCTAAACTAGAACAACTGCGCAATTTAGAAGCAAATAATGTTGGCCAGTATGAATATAAAATAGTTCGAAAACCTGACAGCAAATGGCACTTAGAACCATATTTAGAATGGGACATAAAATTTGAATTCATAAGCCCATTTACATTTTTTAACCATCAAAAAAATTTCAGAAAAGCATTCAACTCAGTTCCTTTACATGTAAGTCTTATGCCAGAGGACAATAGTCGGAAAGAGACTGAAATAAAGCCGTATGGGAATAAACAGTACATCCTCCACAGAAGAGAATCAGTTTTGAAAGATGCTTCTACAAAATTACAGTTCATTCCGCAAATGAAATTAGGAGACACGTTCACAATGATATTTGAAATTTCTGTCTTAAAAGATGTGAAGAGGGATGGGGTTGTGGGTGTTAGTGACGTCCTTCTAAAAGGAATTCTAATTAGCTGGCAAAACTTAGACGTTGACAGTCTTAAAGTTACTGTCGTCGTTCTTCACAATGGTGAGGATATTAAGGTCATAACAACAAGCAACAAAATCAATATTAGTCTAAATAGAAACAATCTTACAGAACTGAATTGGATTAATCTTACACATTTAGACCTTATAGGATTTTATTATACTGAACAAGTTTTAACAGAGAGCATGATAAAAACAATAACTGGATTAGATTAAGTTCTGTTATAAAACTATGGAGCAGTTAAACTTTATAACAAAAACCCCTCATTGTTCATTAATTTGTGGACAAACTGGTTGTGGAAAAAAACAATATTTATCCTTGACCTGTTACAAACAGTTTATCATTATAATTTTGATCATATTGTGATTTTCTGCCAACACTTAAATGGAACAAAGCATATCATGATAGAAGGTTTATATGGACTGATGATGAAATATATTTAGTTAATCCTAGCAATAAACTGAGTGAGTGTTTAGAACAGTTTTATAAACTGTTTGAAGGAACGCAGACACTATTTATTATAGATGACTGTTCGGCAGAAAGAGACATAGTTAAAAAGAGAAACCCTTTATCAAAACTAGCTTTTAGTGGAAGACATGCTGGGATAAGTGTGTGGATTTTATGTCAAAAATATAACTCAGTTTTAAAAGACTTTAGAGAACAGTTAAAGACTGTAGCGTTATTTCACATGAAAGACAGAGACTCATTTGAAGAATGTTTGCGCGAAAATGATGTTATTGAAAATGATCAAGAAAAACATAGGATTAAGCAAAAACTAAAATCTAAAAAGTTTAGTAAATTAGTATTGAAAACGGATAACCCTACACAGTATGTTTGTTTGTAGGGGCGTTATTTTTTGGTTATTAAAGTCTTACTTGTTAGAGAACTATAAAAAGCTCATTCTGGAGTCACCCGGCCGAAACTGGTTGAGGCCGGGTGAGCCAGAATGAGCTTTTTATAGTTCTCTGGGGATGACCCCAACTGAACTTAGAAAAGCAGTCTCTGCAGTGCAATATCCACTTGGAATCCTGGTCCGGACGACTGCGAAAGTCGATCAGATCAATTTGCACATGGTGCAGAAATGTCAAATTTATCATTGGTTTCCCCGATGGCAAAGGCTTCAGAACTTGTCGCTGGCCACAGCTCAGACACGTCTTCAAGAACACGTCTACAGCTCGACGCCTTATTCCAGCGTAGTTTCCACCGACTTCGGCCCATGTTTTATCACGGCCTGCATGTCCGACGCGTTCATGGCACCGCAAAATTGTGTGGAATAACTCCTCTCTTGTCACCAGAGGACACTTCTGACTTTTGCGGAACACAATGTCCCGATTTCCAACAACTTCGAGCTTGTATTTTTTTGTGTGCCCAGTATTTAAACTTGGGCCCATGGTACATTTGGCTTCTCAAGTTTCAGTGCAGACACAATTTTGTGATATTTTTCTTGGGAAACGCAAAATGTGTCCCGTTTCCGTTGATCCAAAATCGTTCTTTTTGGACAGAATCCATCGTCACCACTGGCAGTCAAACTGTTTCAAACGGACTGACTGCTGAGTGTTGCAGCTGTGTTGCTTTGTATATTGTTCACCAGACAGGCAGAACACTACTCGGCCCAACACTTACAGGGGTAAAGATCGTTGAACTGATTTCAGTGCTCTGAGTCAGGTGTCAGTGACACAACTGACTGTGCCACCTGCTCACTCAGAAACTGATATCTTTTCTTGAAAATATAAAGGTAAAGAAAAAAGGTACCTTTTGGAGAGTCTTCAACGTTTCGTGCTGTAAGCACTTGGTCACGAAGTGAAGTGTTGAGGTTGTTGGGGAAGCTGGCAGGTTTCTTGTGACCACAGTTCAGCCAAAAAGGTAGGGGAGGGGTGGGGAAAAGGTGAACTGTATTTATATGGTCAACAAAAGAGGTGGGGCAAAGAGGGGGGGGGGGGGGAAGGTGGGAGGGAGAGGATCATCTGGGTGGTGGTTTTCAGAGAAAGGGGAGGGGGTGGTGGTAAGGAAAACATGGTATAGAGCATGGGGGGGGGGGGGGGGGGAGCAGGAGGGGGGGGGGGGAAAGGGGGGGGGGGGGTTGCAGCTTGAGAGAAACAAGTTTATTCCCTGACATTGAGTCCGTAAGGACTCAAAGTGCCAAGGCGTTGTATTAGCTGGCTTTCCATGAATTTGCGGTACTGGCCCTCGTTTTGTCGATTGCGCCAAAGCGCTGCCACTCTGATGTGCGACAGGTTATGGTGTTCAGAAGTAAAGTGGTTTGCCACTGGTGTATCTTTTCCTGTCAGAATGTTGTCCTGTGTTCTTTGAAGCGATCATTGAGTGATCTGTATGTTTCTCCTACATACATCATGGCACACAAGGTACAGGTCAGGACATAGACAACATTTTGGGTTTGGCATGTGAAATGGGATTTCACCTGAAACTTATGATCTGATGGGCCTTGGATAGTTGTTGCAGGGTTAATAAAAGTACAGGTTTTACATTTAGGTTTCTTGCAAGGGAAATTGCCAGTTTGAGCAGAAGGGTACGTAGAATGGAAGGCAGCATGCACAAGATGGTCACCAAGGCTTTTGTCCCTCTTGAAACCTCTTTTGTTGACCATATAAATACAGTTCACCTTTTCCCCACCCCCTCCCCTACCTTTTTGGCTGAACTGTGGTCACAAGAAACCTGCCAGCTTCCCCAACAACCTCAACACTTCACTTCGTGACCAAGTGCTTACAGCACGAAACGTTGAAGACTTCTCCAAAAGGTACCTTTTTTCTTTACCTTTATATTTTCAAGTTATCCGGAAAAGGTACAGCAGTCAACATTTCTTCATATTGTGATATCTTTTCATACTTGTTACCAAGCAGAGTTAAATGCAGTATTTTCAAAACAGCCAAAGTCAAAAATATACTCAAAAAACGTGTGTGTGTGTGTGTGTGTGTGTGTGTGTGTGTGTGTGTGTGTGTGTGTGTGTGTGTATTCCATTTTGGACTAACAGACTAACCGGTTAGTCCAAATTAGAATCTCAAAATGGCCTAGGCCGTATTAAGATTCCAGTTTAGACTAGACTTTTGCTAGACCAAACTGGCATCTTAATATGGACTAGGCCATATTGAGATTCTAGTTTGGACTGGTAAAAGTCTTGTCCAAACTAGAATCTTAATACGGCCTAGGCCATATTAAAATTCTAGTTTGGACTAGACTGATTCCGGATTGGACTGGATTCCAATCTGGGCTGTGACACATATACAACCATGCGCGCGTGCATGCAAGACGTACCTATCACACAAACACACACACACACACATGCGCGCGAGCGCGCGCACGCACGCATGCACGCACGCACGCACACACACACACACACCACACACACACACACACACACACACACACACACACACACACACACACCCCACACACACACGCTCACACTCACACACACACACACACACACACAACGTGCGTGTCCTCAATGGCACATCACCGCTTGCTCTTTGCCCGATTCTTGTAGCTTGTATTGAGTTGACTGGATTTCATGAAGTAAAAACTATTGCTAACCCTTTTTTTACCTTATTATCTCATGTGCGTCGACCTTTTTTCTTCTACCCGCCTGATGTATTATGGCTATATATTTTTCCAGAGACTTTTTAAAACGATCGTCTGTCATTTTTTTAACAAGAAATTAAATACCAACCATACTTTTACGCAAAAAGAAAGAGTCCAATGCTCTTTAAATTCCATTTTATATATATAATATAGGCTCAAAGACTGTCCCCTACATTTTTACTGTTTGAATAATGCTTTTAGTTTTTCAGCAACTTTTTTTCTCTCCACACCTTTGTTTCGTTCCATTTTACTACCCTTCGCTGGCTGCTTTGGGGTGCTGTTGGATTCTTTTTTTGAAGCCTTGGCGGTGAGAACACCACAGAATTATGGACTGTGGTGTGTCTCTATTTGACACCAAGAGCACAGACACAATCAGCCGTGTCTCCCTGATGAGTCCGATCCAGCGGACGAAAGGCAGAGAACTAATAAATGCCGCTTCTGGCTCACCCGGTCTCAACTAGTTTCGACCGGGTGACTCCAGAAGCGGCATTTATTAGTTCTCTAACAAGTAAGACTTTAATAACCAAAAAATAACGGCCCTACAAACAAACATACTGTGTAGGATTATCCGTTTTCAATACTAATTTACTAAACTTTTCAGATTTTAATTTTTGCTTAATCCTGTGTTTTTTTTGATCATTTTCAATAACATCATTTTCGCGCAAACATTCTTCAAATGAGTCTCTGTCTTTCATGTGAAATAACACTACAGTCTTTAACTGTTCTCTAAAGTCTTTTAAAACTGAGTTATATTTTTGACATAAAATCCACACACTTATCCTAGCATGTCTTCCACTGAAGGCTAGTTTTGACAAAGTGTTTCTCTTTTTAACTATGTCTCTTTCTGCTGAACAGTCATCTATAATAAATAGTGTCTGCGTTCCTTCAAACAGTTTATAAAACTGTTCTAAACACTCACTCAGTTTATTGCTAGGATCAACTAAAAATATGTCATCATCTGTCCATATAAACCTTCTATCATGATATGCTTTGTTCCATTTAAGTGTTGGACAGAAAATCACAATATAATCAAAATTATAGCGATAAACTGTTTGTAATAGGTCGAGGACAAATATTGTTTTTCCACAACTAGTCTGCCCACAAATCAATGAACAATGAGGGGTTTTTGTCATAAAGTTTAACTGCTCCATAGTTTTATAACAGAATTTAATCTAATCCAGTTATTGTTTTTATCATGCTCTCTGTCAAAACTTGTTCAGTATAATAAATCCTATAAGGTCTAAATGTGTAAGTTTAAAATCCAATTCAGTGCTGTAAGATTGTTTCTATTTAGACTAATATTGTTTTTGTTGCTTGTTGTTATGACCTTAATATCCTCACCATTGTGAAGAATGACGACGGTAACTTTAAGACTGTCAACGTCTAGTTTTGCCAGCTAATTAGAATTCCCTTTAGAAGGACGTCACTAACGCCCACAACCCCATCCCTCTCCACATCTTTTAAGACAGAAATTTCAAATATCATTGTGAACGTGTCTCCTAATTTCATTTGCGGAATGAACGTAATTTTGTAGAAGCATCTTTCAAAACTGATTTCTTCTGTGGAGGATGTACTGTTTATTCCCATACGGCTTTATTTCAATCTCTTTCCGACTATTGTCCTCTGGCATAAGACTTACATGTAAAGGGCCAGAGTTGAATGCTTTTCTGAAACTTTTTTGACGGCTAAAAAATGTAAATGGGCTTATGAATTCAAATTTTATGTCCCATTCTAAATATGGTTCTAAGTGCCATTTGCTGTCAGGTTTTCGAACAATTTTATTATTCATACTGGCCAGCATTATTTGCTTCTACATTGCGCAGTTGCTCTAGTTTAGGAAACTTTTTGTTGTCGCCACCTCTTTGGTTTTATAATCACCATCTTTAGTGTACTCAAAACCATACAAAGCACCTTTTCTCACCATTCTGTTCAAAGTCCGCAACGTCTGCAAGGTCTTTTAATTCTAAAGTTATACACCTCACAGGCGCTAATGTAACTCCTGATTCTTCTGGCCCGCGCGACATTTTTTAGAACAACTAATTATTTTATTTCTAAAACAATGTGTAGGTTATCACATTTTACGGCTTTCCCCGTTTTGTCTTTGATTTTTATATTAAATGATCCGACCCTCCCACAAACTAATCTTTTAAACTGTAAATTAGGGAATTGTATAATTTCATAATCGCAATATGCAGCTTTCCCCTGACGGAAGAGCTCTTAAAACAGTTGAGGGCCTTCCATCATATAAGTTTTCATCAGTGCTTAGCTCATCCAAATGAACATAGAGTAATGAATGTAATGCAAGATCGTGCGGACTTTCCCCCTCATAAGTAGTTTTGTCTGGCGCAACTCTAAAACTATGAGTGGGTCGATTGTCAGTTGTAAAGCCTAACATTTTAGCTAGCTCTCTATCAAAATAGTAACCTACTTCTTCTTTTTCAGGTTTGAATGTTAACATTGTTTTCAGATTTGCATTGTTAAGTTTGAGAGTAATGTCGAAGTTACTCATTTCTTCTTTTAGTGAGCAAAACCCGTAATAAACCATCAGGTATTGTTAACTGGCTAACTTTGGCCCCTGATTTGTCAACTTTTAGAACCTTATTATTCTTCCTGGATTCAGTTATATTAAACCATACGACTTTGTAGAATATTTCAGGGAGTGCGACCATTTTGGTTCCGCAATCGTTTTAACAGCATGCTCTAAAAACGAAGGACGGTCTTGAGTTGTTATTGTTACCAAACATTTTTTAAACGAAATAAAAATGAGTGCGTTTAAATATACTAATGCAAAATATTCTGCTGGGCCGCACTACAATCTTAAAAACATAACAACTAACACCCTCGACATTTCTGTGTCTCAGTTTTGACGCCTTTCAAGTAAAGGTGAGTACTCCATTGGACAAATATCTTAACCCCCCTATTAAAAAAGACTACATCCCAAAATTTTGGTTTAGTCATCCGATGCAGTTTTATCAGAACCAGTTAAACTTTGCCGTGTTTTGTGCATCAACTGGGTGTGGAGTGTCGTATGCTGATCATTTAAATCATCCTGATCCTTTGGTGAGGTCAGTGTATAGATTTCATTTATATTACACCCTTCAGACGTATTTTGACTGAACGCAAGCGCCATTACCAAATGACAAAACGTTTAATCCATTCAGCAACAGAATAGGCATGAAGGCTTTTGAAAGGATCTGTAACGAATTTAATATTAAGGTCAAGACAGACTTCAGACAAAGTTGGACCTTAATTATGGTCTAGGCACCCTTTATTTTTGGGGCGTGCGCAGAAAGTATAACTATGACTGGGATCCTCCTTCTACATCTTTCTCTTCAGGCACAGCTGTTCATCTTGGGTCCATAGAGCAAGAGCATAAAACAGCATGGACAACATTTATAATTAGACACTTCTAAGGGCCTAACTAGAGCGGAATAGAACGAAATAAACGACTCTATTCGTACTTACGTTTGGTGTTTTGCTAGGTTCGCAAGCACAAACGAGATCGAGCATAACTGATCCTTCTACTGGTTTTGACGCACAAAAACAATACTTTGCAAATTTAGAGGACGCTATTAATTCTTTCAGTTGATTTACCTTCGAGTATTAAAAGGTACCAACATGTTTTACAATACGCAAGGTCGAAAGTAGACTTTGCTGTTGGCGCTGATTTATACATGCTGCCTTCTGACCTCAGACTCCAGATAGGTACAATAATAAACTACAATAATGAAATCCTTGTGGCAGGCAATGAACAGAAGGTCGGAAAAAAAAGACATAAATTCTGAGCCAGTAATATTACAAACAATAAAAAACACGATGACCCAAGATTAAGTCATCCAATCCCCCAGGTCCAAAGCCCAAAGGCCGCTGAAGACGTGGACTCTGTTCGTGATGACCATGAATATGAAAAGACAGCGCTAGTTGTTGGATTAACTGGCCTAGGATTTCTTGGTCTTTATCTTACTAAATATTAACCCAACTATTAAGAGAACTAATGTCCATAAGTGCTCGGCCATAAAGCCAACTACTTTGCCCGCAGTAGACAAAAGCCAGCTAACGACACTCCCTAATATTCCGGGCAAAGCGTCCACAGCTTTACTGGCTAATTTTTTTAATAAACTTGCAAGATGATCAAGCTGTTTTTTACCCATGATTTATCAGGCGGAGATGGAGGTGATGGCGGTGGAGGCACTGAAAATTTGACCACCGCCGCCTGTAATAGCCATCACCAGTGTACTTATTGCAATCCTAAGGCCGTTATAACGCTTGCTAATGTGACTCCTTGCTCTCTAAACAGTGTTCGTATTCGTTTGCTAGTGTTGTGTCTTCATATAAAATTTTTTGGATAGTTTCTCTTATTCTGGTCGCTTGAGATCGTAATTGTTCTTGGTAAGTAGACAACTCTTTTAGTATTGCTGATCTTTGTATTTTAAGTTCTTTTAGTCTTTGGGTTATTTTTTTTTTAACAGCGAGCCCTAAGTTGTTGTCATCAGCATCAGCAAGTTTTTTTTTCTTCTTTTTTTTATATGCTCATTTAGTTCATTCACTTTTGCTGACTTTTCTTTTAATTCGTCTCTGATGATTCTTAAAGCATGATTAGAGGCCACTATTTCTTTTGGTACTGTTTCTTCTGATAAACTGGTTTCTGCTTCTATTTTTCGTCCGCTGTTTGACTTAAATCTTGAAGTTCTATGTTTGTATTTGGTTTTTCTGTTGGGGGATCTTGTAGTGTGTTTTGAAGTTTAGAAAACTGCCTCCGCCCTTAATTTTGGTTTAGCAATGCCAAGGCGAAATTTTTTACGCTCACAGGGAGTCTTTGTCTAAGTGTACTCAGGGCTTTAAACTTTGATGGGTCTCGTTCATGCGTAAGCTCAACAGGTTTTCCTGGATCGTTTTTCACATACAAATGGCCATCATTATCTCGGTCAAAATCATTAGGGTCTAAAACTTTGGGAGGTTCAAGGCCTAAATTTTGGTACAATGATCTAACATGACTTCTGTTAATTCACGCCGCAATGAGGGCGTTGAGCGATGCTGTATCAAAGGAGTTATTTCACTCGTGTCGTCTCCAGGATAAAAAAAAACCATAAACTTCTTCATCTTCATTCCTGCCATTTTTAAAAATTACAAACCTTCTTTAATTT
>JAFLJL010000193.1:0-25000 GCA_018398815.1 Conus ventricosus | reverse complement strand
GTCTTTCATGTGAATAGAACTACAGTCTTTAACTGTTCTCTAAAGTCTTTTAAAACCGAGTTATATTTCTGGCATAAAATCCACACACTTATCCAGCATGTCTTCCGCTGAAAGCTAGTTTCGACAAAGTGTTTCTCTTTTTAACTATGTCTCTTTCTGCTGAACAGTCATCTATAATAAATAGTGTTTGCGTTCCTTCAAACAGTCTATAAAACTGTTCTAAACACTCACTCAGTTTATTGCTAGGATCAACTAAATATATGTCATCATCTGTCCATATAAACCTTCTATTATGATATGCTTTGTTCCATTTAAGTGTTGGGCAAAAATCACAATATGATCAAAATTATAACGATAACTGTTTGTAACAGGTTGAGGATAAATATTGTTTTTCCACAACCAGTCTGTCCACAAATCAATGAACAATGAGGGGTTTTTGTCATAAAGTTTAACTGCTCCATAGTTTTTATAACAGAACTTAATCTAATCCAGTTATTGTTTTTATCATACTCTCTGTCAAAACTTGTTCAGTGTAATAAAACCCTATGAGGCCTAAATGCGTAAGATTAATCCAATTCAGTTCTGTAAGATTGTTTCTATTTAGACTAATATTGATTTTGTTGCTTGTTGTTATGACCTTAATATCCTCGCCATTGTGAAGAATGACGACGGTAACTTTAAGTTTTTCAACGTCTAAGTTTTGCCAGCTAATTAGAATTCCTTTTAGAAGGACGTCACTAATGCCCACAACCCATCCCTCTTTACATCTTTTAAGACAGAAATTTCAAATATCATTGTGAACGTGTCTCCTAATTTCATTTGCGGAATGAACTGTAATTTTGTAGAAGCATCTTTCAAAACTGATTCTCTTCTGTGGAGGATGTACTGTTTATTCCCATACGGCTTTATTTCAATCTCTTTCTGACTATTGTCCTCTGGCATAAGACTTACATGTAAAGGCCAGAGTTGAATGCTTTTCTGAAACTTTTTTGGCGGCTAAAATATGTAAATGGGCTTATGAATTCAATTTTATTTCCCATTCTAAATATGGTTCTAAGTGCCATTTGAGGTCAGGTTTTCGAACTATTTATATTCATACTGGCCAACATTATTTGCCTCTAGATTGCGCAGCTGTTCTAGTTTAGGAAACTTTTTACTGTCGCTAACCTCTTTGCGTTTATAATCACCATCTTTAGTGTACTCAACCCATACAAAGTGCCTATCTCACCGTTCTGTTCAAAGTCCGCAACGTCTGCAAGGTCTTTTAATTCTAAGGTTATACACCTCACAGGCGCTAATTGTAACTCCTGGTTCTTCTGGCCCACGCGACATTATTTTTTAGTAGCGTATTATTTTATTCCAAAACAATGTGCAGGTTATCACATTTTAACGACTTTCCCCCCGTTTTGTCTTTGATTTTTATATTAAATGATCCGACCCTCCCACAAACTAATCTTTTAAACTGTAAATTAGGGAATTGTATAATTTCATAATCGCAATATGCAGCTTTCCCTGACGGCAGAGGTCTTAAAACAGTTGAGGGCCTTCCATCATATAAGTTTTCATCAGTGCTTAGCTCATCTAAATGAACATAGAGTAATGAATGTAATGCAAGATTGAGCGGACTTTCCCCTCAAACGTAGTTTCATCTGGCGAAACACTAAAAACTATGAGTGGGTAGATTGCTAGTTGTAAAGCCTAGCATTTTAGCTTAGCTCTTTATCAAAATCGTATTTTGCTTCTTCAGGTTTGAATGTTAATATTGTTTTTAGATTTGCATTGTTAAGTTTAAGAGTAATGTCTAAGTTACTCATTGCTTCTTTTAGTGAGCAAAACCCGTAATAACCATCAGGTATTGTTAACTGTTTAACGTCGTTTGTTCTCCTTTCATATTTGTAATCTTATTATTCCCCTTGGCTTAGTTATATTAAACCATACGACTTTGTAAAATATTTCATGGAGCGCGACCGTTTTGCCCCGCAATTGTTATCAATAGCATGTTCTAAAAACGAAGGGCGGTCTTGAGTTGTTATTGTTACAAACATTTTTAAAACAAATTAAAAATGAGTGCATTCAAATATACTGATGCAAAATATTCTGTTGGGCCGCACTACAATCTTAAAAATATAACAACTGACACCCTCGACATTTCTGTGACCAGACTGTCCTTTTCATAAAAGGTGAGTACGCCATTAAACAGATATCTTAACCCCCCTATTAAAAAAGACTACATCGCGAAAGCGTGGTTTAGTCATCCGATGCAGTTTTTATCAGAACCAGTTAAACTTTGCTGTGTTTTGTGCATCAACTGGGTGTGGAGTGTCGTATGCTGATCACTTAAATCATCCTGATCCTTTGGTGAGGTCAGTGTACAGATTTCATTTTATTACACCTTTAGGCGTATTTTGACTGAACTGCGAGCGCCATTACCAAATGACAAACCGTTTAATCCATTCAGCAACATAATAGACATGAAGGCTTTTGAAAGGATCTGTAACGAATTCAATATTTAACACCAAGACGGACTTTAGACAAAAGTTGGATCTTAATCATGGTCTAGGCACCCCTTATTTTTGGGGCATGCACAGAAAGTTTAAATTTGACTGGAATCCTCCTTACACATCTTTCTCTTCAAGCGCAACAGCTTTTCACCTCGGGTCCATAGAGCAAGAGCATAAAACAGCTGGACAACATTTATCTTAGACACTTCTAAGGGCCTAACTAGGGCGGGAATAGAACGAATAAACGACTCTATCGTACTTACGTTTGGTGTTTGCTAGGGTCGCAAGCACAGGCAAGATCAAGCATAACTGATCCTTCTACTGGCTTTGACGCGCAAAAACAATACTTAGCAAATTTAGAGGACGCCATTAATTCTACTGTTAATTTGCCTTCAAGTATTAAAAGGTACCAAATGTTTACAATACGCAAAGATCGAAAGTAGACTTTGCTGTTGGCACTGGTTTATACATGCTGCCTTCTGACCTTAGGCTCCAGATAGGAACAATAATAAACTATAATAATGAAATTCTTATAGCAGGCAATGAACAGAAGGTTGGAAAAAAGACCATAAATTCTGAGCCAGTAATATTGCAAGCAGTAAAAGAACGCCCAAGAATAAGTCATCCAATCCCCGCGGCCCAAAGCCCAAAGGCCATTGAAGACTCAGCAAAGCTCGCGGACTCTGTTCGCGATGACCATGAATATGAAAAGACAGCGCTTGTTCTTGGATTAACTGGCCTAGGATTACTTGGTCTTTATCTTACAAATAGTAACCCAACTATTAAGAGAACTAATGCCCATAAGTGCTCGGCCATAAAGCCAACTACTTTGCTTGCAGTAGACAAAGCCAGCTGACAATACTCCCCAATATTCCTGGTAAAGCGTTCACGGCTTTACCAGCTAATTTTTTTAATAAACTTGCAAGATGATCAAGCTGTTTTTTTACCCATGATTTATCAGGCGATGGCGGCGGAGGCACTGGACTTTGACCTCCACCGCCGCCTGTAATAGCAACACCAGCGTGCTATTGCAAATCCTAAGGCTGTTATAACGCTTACTAATGTGACTCCTTGCTCTCTAAACAGTGTTCGGATTCGTTCTGCTAGCGTTGTGTCTTCATATAAAATTTTTCGGATAGTTTCTCTTATTCTATTCACTTGAGTTCGTAATGGTCTCGGTTAGTAGTTAGCACTTCTAGTCTTGCTGATCTTTCTTGTTCAAGATCTTTTAGTCTTTGGGTTATTCTTTCTTTAATATCATGCCTAAGTTGGCGTCATCAGCCTCAACGAGTTTTTCTTTTTCTCTCTTATATGCTCATCTAGTTCACCTAGTTTTTGCTAAATTGTTTGTTAATTCGCCTCTGATGGTTCTTAAAGTACGATCAAGGGCCGCTATTTCTCGCATGGTAGCGGCGAGTCGTGTATAGTCTTTTAACGCTGTTTCTTCTGAAAAACTGGATTCTGCTTCTATTACATTTATTAATTCACCTGCTGATTGATTTAATTCTTTAAGTTCCATGTTTGCATTTGGTTATCTGTTGGGAGTTCTTGCAGTGTGTTTTGAAGTTTAGCAACTGCCTCCGCCCTTAATTTTGGCCTAACAAGGCCAAGGCGATTTTGTACGCTCGCAGGAGTCTATTTCTAATTGAGCCCACGGCTAAAAACTTTGATGGGTCTTTTTAGTTGTAAGCTGAACAAGTTGTCCTTGGTCGCTCCTCACAAACAAATGGTTATCTTTTACTTCCAAAATCATTAGGGTCTATAATTCGGGAGGTTCTTGGCCTAAACTTTGGTATAATGATCTGACCTTACTTTCTGTTAATTTATACCGACTTGTTGGTAATGTACTCCCGATTTCTGCTAATTCATCATGCAATGAGAGCCCCGAGCGATGCCGCTCCCAAGGGGAATCACTCATTCGTCTCCACGATCAAAAACATCATAATCTTCATCTTCAATGCCTGCCATGTTTCTTTAATAATTAATTTTTTTATTTGTTTTATAAAAAAATGTTACATGCATATGGCTCGATTCTTGACCCGCATAGAAGACTGAAAGAACCCTTTGGCGTGAAGGGAAATAAACGGATATTACTGTTCCAAATAATCCATCTACTATTGATGCAGATCAAATTCTTACTGTCAAATTTCCGGACCTAGGAGCAGATGAAGTGATTGTGCCAGGCTCTGCGCGTCTTACTTTCAAATAGTACTCGATTCAACAACAGACACAAACAGGACAGTTGTCCAGAATTTGGGGCGGGCAATTGTTAAGAAAATTTCTATAAAACTTGAGGGCAAGAAATATTTTCTTTACACAATGCAGACATATTTTTAACCTATTCTGATCTATGGCTAACCGGAATGAAAGGGCTGATCTTGCGTTTCAAGGAATCGAAAATGAAGAAGCACTAAAACATAGAATAGGCGCTGAAGATACTAAGACGGCAAAAAGTATGTAGCCGTAAAGTTTGCGTATGGAAATCGCTTTTCCATTCCCTTAGATTTTGAGTTGTTAAAAGCGCATGCGCCATACTTTCAAGGAGCATTAAAAGACAGACTGTCATATGAACTAACTTTTAACGAATACAAACTGTTATCAGATCAACAGACACCGAAGCAATGTACAGCATTTCTGACATCTCGTTAGAGTTTGACGTTGTTAGCAACCCTAATTTAGCAAGGCTGATTGAGCAACAATATCAGTCAAAATTATCAATATATTACGAAAGAGTGATTCATCATACAACATATCCCAGAAGCAGGGCAGACACTATAGGAATTTTAGTTTTAGTGTCGCAGCAAGATCGCTTAAAGGTATTTTATTGCTGTGTGAAGATGAAGAACCGTTCAAAAGAGCAAGTGAAAAGTTTTTTAATCCTAAAATAGCGAAAGTGCAATGTACAATTGATGGTAGTCCTAACCAAATCTACGCTAGCGGGCTTAGACCTTATCATCATTTTGACGAAATAAGAAAATTGTTTGGGGGTGGGAGGGGTAGAAGTCTAACAGCAGACCTTGTGTCAAAGATTTACATCTTCACAATGTTAGGCTTGATATTATTTAACAACAAAATACGGTTTATGGATTGACCTAAGGTCAACAGAGGATAACAGTTGCATGGAAGCGGGAGAGCTGTGAGAGACGTAATAAACATTCAAATTGATAAAGAAGAAGAAGCCGATAAACCGCTTAATGTACATTTGTTTTTAATATATGATGCGCAGCTGAATATTGAAAATAACAGATTAAAGATATACAATACTAAATTATTTTTATTTTATAAAAAGCATGTCTGTTCAAGTTTATCCAAATGTGCCTACAGCGCCGCCAAAAGAAGAGATAGTAGAAACCCTAACATAAAAACCTTTAGATTAACAAACATTACGCAAATGCAGCAAGTACTAGAGCAAGACCTTTCAAAATACAGCAAAACCAACGAAGTATTCTGCTGCCTTTAATGCTGTTACTTATGTTAATACTGGAGCATCGACTATAAGTGCTCTATCAGCAGGAACGAGTGTTGGTCTCTTAGCAACGGCATAGGCGCACCCGCAGCTTTACCTCTAGGAGGTTTGTCTTTAGCTCTCGGCCTGTGTTCATTAGCTGTAGGTGCCGCTAGCAAAAAATAAAAACTAAACTCCAAAAGCACACAGCTATGTTCAACTAATAACAGCTAAACTTAGCTCGTTTAAACTGACAATAAATAAAGCGCTAGTTGACTCAAACATCACGGATGAAGAATTTAATCGTTTACAGGCCGATTTTGATGACTACAAAAGACAAAAGTTTGATCTTCAAAGAAAGGCGAGGACAAGTTTTTCTCAACAGCCAGACCCCGAGCAGATAAAAAGGAATGCTTAAAAAAAGTAAACGAGACATTAAACTCTGTTCTAAACAGCTCACATTAACAACACCGAAGGGTGTTTATACTTTAGTTTATGAGTCCAAGCGCAAAAAAGACCGTTGATATTGGTTCTGATTAAGTATTTTTTTTTAATTTAAATAAATATTTGGCTTAGAAAAGAAGGACAGCATGGCTAAGATATATGAAGGACAAGACGAATTGTTTGAAGGAATGCTCGAGAGAGAGCGTTTATCAAGAGCACTGAATGATATTGATTTAGAAGTCATTGACCCAACAAAACGTACAGGCAAGTGTTGTTCATGCTATTTCTCAAGTTCCAGGCAACTAACAATAGACCCCCGGTTAAAGTAATGTTAGCTGTTTTAAATCGACTATGTAACAATAAATGAAGAAAATTTAGAAGTCTGGGTCTCGACTAAACAACAGACTATTCTTTCCTCTAATGACTTAACACCCGGTTGGGCAGACGAACTGCTTGCACAGTTTGACGCTGCGGCTGAAGAAGCCAAAATGAGAGGCTCTGGTTGGTCAGAGGGCGAAGTCCTTAGAGATTAGATTAAAACAGGCTAAGTATGCACCGATTGTAGGCAAGGCTTACATTCCGCTACCTCGGGAGTTGGTTTTAAAGAGAGCAGTTTTAACATAAAAAATTCAGACAACAAATGTTTCATGTGGTGCGTTCTTGCAAGGCTGCATCATGTCCGCGAACACGCAGAGAGAGTGACTAAAAACTATCGGCAATACGCCAAAGATCTTAACTTCAATGGAATATCCTTTCCTGTTAGTGTAGACCAAATTGATCAGTTTGAAGAACAAAACAACCCAATAACTGTTAATGTATACACATGGGATGAGGAAACAAATTTGGTGCCAATTAAAGTGTCCAAGAACAGTCCAACAATAGGCGAACCAGCCAAAAGTCATGTGGACTTACTCCTAATGTTTTCGCCAGCAGGGCTGCCCCATTACACTTGATACGCACAATGAGCAGATTATTAGCGCATACTTCAAAAAACACTAACATACAAGAATTCTGCAGAAAATGTTTAACAAGAATTCCATCTGTGCAAGCCGCAAGTGAACATATAAAACATTGTAAAAGTTCTGTAGACTGTAAGACAGAAACTAACTACGCCCCCTCCAGGATCTAAAGTTAGTTTTAAGAACTGAAACGGCTGCAAACAAGTCCATACGTAGTTTACGCAGACTTCGAGTCGCTTATTGTTCCTTATGAAGGGCCAGCACACAAAAACTTCGAAAACAGTCTTAATGAGTAATCATCAGATTGTTCATTTGCCTTCATTATTGTTAGGTCGGATGGCGTTTATTCAAGCCAGAATTATATAGAGACCAGATGCTGCAGAAACATTCTTAAAACGCATGCATGCAAGTGCGTAACGCCTGTTCTAATAATCTAAACTTATCTGAAATCATAAGGCGCCTGAAGACCAACAACAGTATGACTCAGCACGCATTGTTGGATTTGCGGTTTAGAGCTAACGCCCAAGAGTGTAAACCCACAGTAAGAGACCATGATCACATTAGTGGAAGTTTAGAGGTGCAGCGCACAGTAAATGCAATCTTCAACTAAAGTTTGATCCAAAGACATGGAAGCTGCCTGTATTCTTTCACAACTTGCGAGGTTAGACTCCCACCTTATAATGAAAGCAGTGGACGATGCCTTCAGGGTAGCATGCATTGCACAGTCATCGAAAAAGTACATGTGTTTCACTTTAAATAACATGTCTTTCTACGACTCTATGCAACACATGATGGGATCATTAGAGTCACTGGCTATGTCCTTAAAGTCCTGCCCAATAACGGAAGAATATTTTGATCCAACTCTTGTTAGAAAGGGCGTTTACCCTTATGAGTACATGAACAGTTGGGAAAGTTTGACGAAGACACACTTCCTCCTAAAGGGCGCGTTCTTTTCTAGTCTTAGAGGAAAGGACATCAGTGACTCTGATTACCAGCATGCTCAAGATGCGTGGCAAAAGTTAGAGTGTAAAACGATGGGAGACTATCATGACTCCTACTTGATGGCAGATGTATGTTTGTTGGCGGACGTCTTGAAAATTATAGGAAGACCTGCATGAAACATTACAGTTTGGATCCTGCGCATTACATTTCTGCGCCCGGATGAGTTGGGATGCTTTCTTAAAGTTTACTGGAGTACAGATTGATTTATTGTCGGATTTACCAATGATCCAGATGATTGAAAACGGATTGCGTGGAGGAATTAGTATGGCGTCGCATCATTACTGTAAAGCAAACAACAATACTTGGACGACTATGATCCAAGTAAAAGGTCAACTATCTTATGTATTTAGATGCAAACAATCTGTATGGTTGGGCAATGGCGCAATCGCTTCCATTACGCAACTTTAAAATGTACACAGGTACGAATAATATTCAAAAAGCATTAAAGTGGTTGGGCAGTTTAACGCCTGATCAACAGCGTGGTTTCATTCTAGAAGTTGACTTAGAATATCCTCATGAACTCCATGACCTGCATAATGACTATCCATTAGCAGCAGAAAGTCTAAAGATGGATCCAGAGAACCACCTAAACTTGTGCCTAATCTTCGAGGCAAAAAAAAATTATGTCTGTCATTACAGACTTCTACAATTTTATTTAAGACATGGTTTAAAGTTAACAGCTGTCCATCGCATAATTGCTTTTGATCAAGAACAGTTCATGAAACCATACATCATGAAGAACACTGACCTCAGAACTAAATCCACAGATGCTTCAGAAAAAGACTTTTTTCAAGCTGATGAACAACAGCTGTTTTGGAAAGACTATGGAGAATCCGCACAAGCGCAAAGATGTTAGATAGTCACCAAAGAGAACGAAGCAATTAAGCTGACTTCAAAACCTAATTATCAGGACTTCAGAAGATTTCATGATCACCTTTTTGGCATAATGATGAAAAAAAGAAGTCAAATTGGACAAACCTGTATTTATTGGGTTTACTGTTTTAGAATTATCAAAGCTTTTGATGTTAGAATTTCTTTATGACTACTTTAAGCCCTCGTATCCTGAGTCCAGAGTACTTTACACAGATACAGATAGTTTTGTTATAGATATCCCCACTGAAGACATCTATAAAGACATGGAAATGGAAGTGGCTAAAGGGCATGCAGGATGGTATGATACATCTGATTACCCTAAAGATTCGCCTTTGCATTCAATTACTAACAAGAAGGTTTTAGGAAAGATGAAGGATGAATTATCTGGAAAGGTGATCAAGGAGTATGTGGGGTTAAGGTCAAAAATGTACAGTATTTCGAGCCAGGAGAAAATTCATTAAGAAAGCAAAGGGAATATCTCGCAGCGTTGTGCAGTCAAACATATCACATGACAACTACAAAGAAGCATTGTTTGGCAATAAGACTTTTCATCATGACAACGTAAAACTGCGATCTAATCTACATGAGATCAACACAACTGTTGTAACAAAGAAGTCATTAGATAGAACAAACACAAAACGGTGTTTGTTAATCCAGAGTTTTCATATGCAATTGGGCACTGGAGAACCGTAAATTAATTAAAGCGGGAACTGTGCCTGGCGGAATTATCTGCAGTTCTTCTTTCACAAAAGATCTTTGAGGAGCTGGTTGTTTTTGTTGTGTCATTTCTCGTAAATAATACACGGGCGGATCATTATTTACAATTCTTTTTATTTCATATGGATCAACACTCCAAACCGGATCAGTTGCCCTGATGCGAGTGTCCCTTCTGCTTCCCCCGGTAAATAAAGGTACCTTACTTTTAAACCAAACGGTAATAGTTTGCCGGGTGTACATGGAGTCTTCAGCAACATTTATTGTTTTTCTTTTGATTGCTTGTACTGGTTTTAGCCCTTTAAATCTTCATTATTCATTGCGCGCAAAACTGAGGGCAGTCTTCTAACCATTCTGTGTTGCGAGAATTGTCAATCAGCTCTCTGTGATACTGGTAGGAAAAAAGTCTTTCGGCTAACTGTTTGTTAAGTTTTCAACTAAAGCCTGTGATCTGTGAACACCCGGAATGCCTCTTCTAATAGTAACTCTGTGTTTTTAACAATAATTGATTCACTTGGCCTTTAAATTCTTTTCCATCATCAACTTGAATCATGCGAGGATAATTAGTGGCCCTCGTTGGTATATCAGTTGTATAGCAACAGCAACAGCAGAAGCACTCTTTTGTGTTAATGGCTCCGCATCTTTGTATCTTGAAGCCATGTCAATGACTGTGAGTGCGTACTTAATCTTTTTCGTCTAATCCTATCAGAGGGTAAATATAGAAGATCCATTTGATGGGTGTCGTTTGGAGTTGTATTGACAAAGTGTGGTCTCTGTATTCGCCTAGGTGCAGGTAAATAAATTTGCCAAATCGCTTGTTTAGATAACCATTCTTTTGCTGTTTGTTCACTGACTCCTGCCGCTTGGCTTAGCTTTTAATTGCTGTGATGCCCTTCCAATATCCTTTGGGCGAATAATAGATTTTGTTCATTTTTTATTCAGCCAATATTATGGCAACAAAATACACAACGGTCATACCAACGACAATAAACCCGATTTCTTGCATCTTTTGTTTTTCTGATGGTTGATAAAGTCACTGAATTTTGGTGGGGGCAATGTCTGGACCGTTTGCCTGTTACAAGATAATATTGTTTTATTGCTTGATCAACATTTTTAAATGTGTAAGCTGCATGCCCCTGTCTTTTCATGTGTCATTAATAAAATCTAACTGCTCAAGTCTCTGCCTTTCATAGGCGTCTTGTGCAGCTGCTAGTTGCTCCATAGCTTTGTTATGTCTTTTTCTCTCGCCGCCATTCCCCAGTTTACTAAATGCAAAATTACTGCCGCTAAAAGCAAGCGCATTCACCACAGCGCCGCCTATCATTATTGCGAGTGAAGCCATTTTTTATAAATGTATTTTTTTTTACATATTTATATTCTCTGGAATTATTCCTTGCTAACTAGAAAATCTTTCGTGGCAACCGAAGCTGCAATGATAGCAATCAGCTTTGCTGAATCCTCAAAGTCTAGTTTGCCAAGATCTGCTGGTTTAATTCTTAACAGGCTTTTACCAAGCATTGAGTATCCTACACTTAGGCCTCCAATAACAGCAGAAATGGTATACAAGTTGGTAACAGTTTTTTCGGTGCTCATTTTTATAAAATAAAATAATTATAATTTAATAAAAAAAGAACAGCGATGATCTCCTACAGCTACAAGGCGGCCTAAACCTTCCTGAACTTATGAATGACCAAGTTAATGATCAAGCTATTATGCCCAAAAGGAGAGGTTGTATTCTTTGGCAGCGTGTGGGAAAACAAAACAGTTTCCTCGGAACTGAATTCAGCATTGAACAATTCAACAGATGTTCGCCACAAGACATTATAAAGTATCATAACAGGTATGAAGCGCAGCTGGGGTCTAGAATGGTAAAAGTGTGGGGCAAACGGTTCTAGTTTGTACACTAAACTAGTCAGTAGATTTGCTCCCATTGATTCTGAACAAGATCTTACGTATGATTTAACGCAAGATCCAGTTTTAACAAAGTCATTAGAGTCTCTAGGATGTGATCTATACTACAGATTTGGAACATTGTTATCGCCATTAATCATGGGATTAATAACTTTTAATCATATAGATTTTATTTCCCTCAAAATGACCGAGCTGGAAAATCATCAGAACCAGAAAACACTGAATCAGGTGGAGAAAGTAACCAAGCTAGAAAATCAGCAGAAAACGCTGAATCAGGTGGAGGCCATTAAAAATCCTGGGCGTGTTGAAGCAGGAAAAAAATTAGCAGAGTGGAACAGACAAAAAAAAATTAATGTTCAGAATATGACTCATCATGAAAACATAAACACCGCCAACGCCAGAACAAGTTGATTCAATGCCAGCTATAAAAACTCCATGTGATTCAAGGGCCCCAAAGTCTTCATGGAATATTAAACTTTAAAACTGTTGTCATTTTTGGCGCCCTTGCTGCTGCTGGGGGCAGTTATTATGGTTATAAAATATATAACCGATGCCAACAGAACAAAAGCAACTAAAAAATCTGAACCATTAAATGCAGAAAAAGACAACTGCACGCCAAAACCGCCAATAACAAAGCATCATTTTGATCCATTTCAAATGGAATAATATTTAAATTTTTAATAAAAATAAATCATGGCGTATTATAAAATGATAAAGTCCAATAAATAAAGACATGAAGTCTATAAAAGACATTTCCATAGACCAGAATTGTAATCAATGCGGTTGCTTCGGATGTAAAAACTTCATTAAGATCTATGCAGAGAACGCTGAGCAAGACATCCTCAACGATGACGCGTTTTTTGAGGCGTGTGTGTACTATCTTAGACATTTACTATTTAAGATAAAAACATAGATTGTATTTTTTTGATAATTATAAGAACTTGGTTGTACTTAGAGGATGACTTAGTTATGATCTTGAGGTGACTTAATCAAGAACTTAATTAAAAACTTAATCAAGAACTTATTAAGAACTTGAAGTATTAATTAAAAACTTAATTAAGAACTTGGGGTGACTTAATTAAAAACTTAATTAAGAACTTGGGGTGACTTGGGGGTGGGAGTGTGTGGTGTACACAGGGGGTGGGGTGGGAGACGTGCGTGCGTGGGGTGGGGTGGGGGGACGTGCGTGCGTGGGGTGGGGGGGGGGGACGTGCGTGCGGGGGTGGGGGTGGGGGGACGTGCGTGCGTGGGTGGGGGTGGGGGACGTGCGTGCGTGGGGTGGGGGTGGGGGGACGTGCGTGCGTGGGGTAGGACAAAACACACACACACACACAAACAAACAACAGCCGAAGCAGAGCAGGCGCAAATGTCATATAGCAGCAAACCGTACATGCATGACGTTACTATATTTAGAGCGCGTCATTTACTATTTTGAAACCGTACATGCATGATCGTTACTATATTTAGAGCCGCGTCATTTACTATTTTGAAACCGTACATGCATGATCGTTACTATATTTAGAGCCGCGTCATTTACTATTTTTGAAACCGTACATGCATGATCGTTACTATATTTAGAGCCGCGTCAGAGCAGCAAGATGGCTACCGATCATGCATGTTCGTTACTATATTTAGAACCACGTCAGAGCAGCAAGTTGACTGCCGTATACAGCCTAACAGCGTGCGGGGTTTCAACTACTTCCGAATCTCCGGCCCGAGTCGTGTTCCGTGTCGTCTGCTTTGCCGTTGTTTCACAAACACCACAAGGTGGAGAAGTTTTCTGAACTACAAGGTAGTACACCTGTCACTGAACATTTGGAGCTTTTTGAATAGAATCATTTCTTCAAAAGTTAAAAGCTTTTCAAAGTTACTCTAATTAAATAATTGTTGAAGAAACAAAAACAAAATGCTTCCTTTTGGCTTTGAAGGAGGAGAACAAGGCTCGCCACTCAATTTCTTTTGTCAAAAACTTTGCCATAGCCTCATGATAAACAATGTATTTTTTCACAAGATCGGTCTGTTGATCGGAAAGTTTTCCTTGCGAAGATAACAACACTTCATCCATTTCTTGAGTAATATTAGTGTCACTTCCAGCACTGGCAGAAAACAATGAAATATCACTTCCTTGACTCGCCATGTTTTTAACACACACAAGTTCTCTCTGAAACGTCTTTACAGCCCGCCGGTCGAATTTAAAATGGCGGCGGCTGTGTATGGTGAGCACAACACAAAGTGTCACGTGATTTAAGCTCGGCACTTGATTGATAAGAGGCAAAGCCGTCTCGCAGCAGTTCCCTGCCAACACTGCCCGCGTGCAGCGCTGGCTGATGTAATATGTGGGGTAAGGGGAGGAGCGGGGCAGCAGTATTGATTTTTTAGCCTCTCAGTTTGTCAGCAGGTGTGAGGCGCGCGCGCGCGCGTGTATGAGTGTCTGTCTGTGCCCATGTGTGGTGTGTGTGTGTGTGCGCGCATGACTCTCTCTGTCTGTCTGTCTGTCTGTCTGTCTCTCTCTCATAAGTGCGCGCGTGCGTGCCTAACCCTATCTAGTTTGTTTGCCAGAACATTAAAAAATCGCCATTCAGTTGCATAAGGGCACACTTGAAGGCAGATGAACTGGTTAGAATTAGAAAAGTAGAAAAGTATACACATCTTAATACACAGATCAGCCTGCCACATGAACACAAATCTGTAGTTAACAATCAATCAAGTCTAATACAAACTAAGAACAATACAACCCGTAGCGCTAACGACACCTGGCGCGCTGTCAACCTGAAATGAATACACCCCCCTCACCCCCACCCCTCACCTGGCAAGCCCAGTCTTCGCTTTATTGATTTTTTGGTCGCTTGCCATGTGAACGAAGGTAGCGCGTCTCGCTAGCCGTAAAATTAAGCGGAGGTTTCGGCCTCGTGTCTACACATAGTTTTGTAGGTTAGAAATTAGTCAGAGTAAGTGTGCGGATTTTATGTTAAAAATATAAAACTTATCACCATCAATAGTCAAACACCGTATTAAAACTAGCTACATCTTGTTTCATTTCCTTGAACCAACAAACCTTTAAGATAGCCGTTTATTTCCAAAGCAGTTAGTTCACTTTTGTTTTCTAAAAAACAATCTCTCCGGTTTCACAATGCAGTTAAAATAAAACTTATGGCCTCGAATAACAAACCTGTTCTTCAGTAACGTTTTAGCCATTTTAAAATATAACACAATTAAAACACAGTGGTCACAACAGAGCGCCGACGAAACACACAGCCTTCTTGAGTGGTGGCCCAAAACAACAATGACGGCCCCAGTTGTGTCGCGTGACAGCCTCGATCTGGTTTGTCGACGTGGCAATCTCGAATTTCTGATGCAACCCATTGCAACCCGACCGAGTGTGCTCGTTTAAACAGGACAGGCTAGGTGCAACTGCCGCGAGCCGTAATTAAGTGATCAGATTTCAGCCCCGTGTACAAAGTTTGTAGGTGGAAATTAGTCAGAAGAAGTGTGCGGATTTTATGTCATTTAATTGAGAGAGAGAAAGAGTGTGTGTGTGTGTGTGTGTCTGTCTGCCCGCCTCTCTGTCTGTCTGTCTGTCTCTCTCTCTGTCTCTCTCTTCTCTGTCTGTCTGTCTGTCTGCCGGTGATTCTCTCTCTCTCCTTTCCGCCACAGGAAAAGGCGGCTTTAGGCCACTTCGCCCAAAAACTCGGTGGTTGAGCAAGTGGGGTTGAACAGACATTTATCTGTTCTCTCCATTCTATGTATCTCTAAAATCCTCACTAGCAGCATATGGAACCATCATAGTCCATTCTATGTATCTCTAAAATCCCTCACTAGCAGCATATGGGACCATCATAGTCCATTCAGGAAAACCGGCGTCTCCGTACATCCCAAACCCATCTACACATCCGCAGCCAGCTGGTCGCCCCCAGGACAAACCGACAAACTGGACAAGTCTGGAGCGATCTACCAAATAGACTGTCGTGACTGTGAAGAAAAACTATGTCGGGGAAACTGAAAGAAACCTTCGAAACGCTTGACAGAACACAAAAGGGAATCATCACCAGTAGGCGCCCACCTACACGCCCAGCAACATCAGTTCGATTATGAAACATCAGCGTTCTCGACCGTGACAATAGATGATTTCAGCGTGGGGTGAAGGAGGCTATCCATATTGCCGCCAACAACCCCACACTCAACCGGGACCGGGGCAGACACACCTTGCCATCGTGTACAACACCCTCATCGTTCAGTCACATGACCAGGGTTCGACCCATGGTCGTGTGCACCGAACGCCAGTTCACCCAGTAGCCACACCACCGCTGAAGAAGACAGACGGAGGTCTGTCGAAAGCTCCAAGTAAGTGCACGCCATGCTAGCTGACCCAACAGACAGGAACACTGCACGCCATGCTAGCTGATCCAACAGACAGGAACACTGCACGCCATGCTAGCTGATCCAACAGACAGGAACACTGCACGCCATGCTAGCTGACCTGCTGCCATCCTCAAGGCCCAGAACTCGGGGCTGTGCTGATAGCACCAGACATTCTCTTGAATTTATCACCCCCCCCCCCCACCCCACCCCCATCCCCCCACCCCCGACAAAACAAAAGCAAAACAAACAAGATCAAAGTTCACAATTTTTCTAAATGTCACAAAAAGTGCATTTCAAATAATATATGGACACACAGACAATGCAGGCGTGTCCACTCTTAAGAGTGTCTCTACAATTTTCACTGCCCAGTCGACAATTCTTAACAAAGAAAAAAATCTGACAGGTCATAAATTGTGACGAGAAAAACAAACAAACATAGAGAGTTTTCGGATGAAAGATAAAAAGAGTGTTCCACAAAGAAGGAACAACAATAGATGACAAAGAAGAAAAGGAAAAAAAAAAAAAAAAAGGAAGGAAGGGTGGACAAAGCAGAATTAAAGAATTACAGAAAATAGGACGTACAGACCGTTACAGAAAAGAGGACGTAAAAACCGTTACAGAAAAGAGGACGTAAAGACCGTTACAGAAAAGAGGACGTAAAGAGAATGGCGGAAGAGAGGACGCAGAGTTACAGAAAGAGGAGGCGTTTGTTAGTACACAAGCACAACAGAGGCCCCAAATGGCGGGGGAGGTGTTTGAACGGACAGACCCCCGCCTTCCCCAGGGGAGTACACCACGTGTCCATCAACACCAATGACACCGTGTTGGATCACTCGCTGACGGCCGGTGCCAGTCCAACAGCCGTGCAGCCCGCAAGGAATGGTGTCGGGACAAGCTGTCAGCGGCATGCAGCCCCGGTGGCCGTCTTCTTCCTGCCTTCGTCTTGCTCTCTGTCTTCCAGGCCGCGTGTCACTGGTGTGATCTTTCTCTCATGTTTTTTCCCCACACTGTCAACGCCACTCTTTAATACTCTCTCTCTCTCTCTCTCTCTCTCTCTCTCTCTCTCTCTCTCTCTCTCTCTCTCTCTCTCACACACACACACACGCACACACACACACACACACACACACGCACACACACACACACACACACACACACACACACACACACACACACTTGTTTCCGACACAGTGAGGTTTAGCTGTGACTGCAGTGGCAACATCAACAACTGAACACTTCATTGATCTCACCAAGAAACGACCTTGGAGCGTTAATTCAAATTGTCTGGGGTGTATTTTTAATTTCTTCAGTCCAGTCAATTATAAACGACCATGTTTTATTTACCTCCGTTATTTCAAAAACCTACAGATTCCATCTCTTTCTCAGTTCAGCTCTTATTTCCCGGATATCCCTTCAGTGACCCCCACTGCAGCCGGTGCTCCACACGGCGCTACCCCCACCACACGGCACCCAGGACCCTGGCTTAAAAAAAAAAAAGGTGACATAACCAGAGGGGAAGGAACCCAGTGGGCAAAAGGGGAGGTAGGGAGCTGAAAAAAAAGGGGAATAGTTTGGAGAAAAAGGGGAAAGGGGGGGGGGCACAGAGAGGAGGGGAGAAGAGAGAGAGAGAAGAGAAGAGAGAGAGAAGAGAGAGAGAGAGAAAAGGAAAAGGGCGACGGGTGGAGTGGCGGGGGGACGGAAATTTGGGGAGCCGGGGGGTGAACGGGGATGGAAGGGGGGGAAGGGGGGGGGGGAAAGGGAAGGGTTGGGGGGGGGGGGGGGGGGGGGTGGCGGGGGGGGAAGGTTTGGGCGCGTTCCAAGGGGGCCAACGGTGGGGGTTTGGTATCGATCAGTTGTACGCCCCCCCCTCCCCCCCCCCCCCACCCCCCCCCCCCACCCCCGAGCTGAGGGAGCGAGATCCGCTGAAAAAAAAAGGGCAAGACCGGAAAACCAGATTAGAGAGGGAAAGAATGGGGGGAGGGGAGGGGAGGGGGGGGGGAGGGGAGGGAGGGAGAAGGAAGAAAGAAGGTGAAAAGAAATTCAGAACTTCCTTTTAGGGGGGGAAAAAAAAGTAAATTTTTCAACCCATGAAACCGAATGTAGCATAACCCCTCTGCATCACCCCCTGAGCTGGCATTTGGGAAACCGAACATACATGCATGATACGTCTCTCTCCCCTTTCTCTCCCCTCTCTCTCTCTCTCTTTTTTCCTCTCTCCCCTCTCTCCTCTCTTCTCTCTCTCTCTCTCTTTCAAGAGTGTGTGTGTGTGTGGTGGTTTGTGTGTGTGTGTGGGGTGTGTGTGTGTGTGTGTGTGTGTAGTGTGCGTAGTGCGTGTGTGGCGTGGTGTGTGCGTGCGTGTTTTTTTAATATATATTTATATATAATATTAATATAAATTTTTAATATAATAAAAATTTAAGATTAAAATAAAATCTTAAAAGCGGGACGATAAATAAAGTAAATCTTAAAAGCGGGGGGGTAATATATATGGTTTTGTGTGTGGTGTTGTGTGGTGTTGTGGTGGGGTGTGTGTGTGTGGTGGTGTTGGGGGTGTGTGTGCGCGCGCGCGGTGTGCGTGGGTTTTTACGAAAGAAATCGTAAGGGCCCCACAGCCCAAAATCCTCAAAGACCCCCCCCCATATCAGCCCGCCTCAAAAAGGTTTCGCCCCGCCTCCTCCGTTCGACGTTCAACGGGGGTCGGGTCCCTGCGGGGCAAGGATCCCCCGATGCTCTTTGTGTCAGACATGTTTTTGCGCTGTCGGGTTGGGGCTGAACCCCCTGATTTGGGTTGGCCCCCTCACCTCCTCCTTTTGGGATGCTGTTTCCCACAAAGCAACCAAACACCTGTTTTTGAGTGAGAAAATTTCGCCTTGTGAAGATATTTCTTCCCCCTTGAAACCCGAATCAGGTGAACACTTTTTTTCAGCGCCTCTGGCCCTTTCCTACAGCGCCCCGACCCCCTTTCCCCAACAGCTGCCCTGCCTTGCCCACAGGCCCTATCCTCTTCTAAAAGTGCCCCTCCATTCCTACAGCGCCCGACCTCTTCCCAACACTGCCTCTGCCATTGCCACAGCGCCCCCGATCCTCTTTCCCAACAGTGCTTCTGCCAAATTTCCCACAGCGCCCCGTCCTCTTTAACAAAAACTCAGAGTTTTTTTTTTTACAGAATTCTAGGTGTGAGTTTTTCACAATCCCCTTCTCTCACAACTGTGGAGGCTTTGGGGTTGGAAACCCGGTTCCCGCAGTGCTGGGTGCACCGTTTGCTTCTCTGCCATTCCCTGTCACCTTTTCCTCTCTGCCCTTTTTCCCGGTCCCTTTCCTCCTTCCCTTCCCCCTTTTGCTTTCCCAAAGTCACCTTCCCCTTTACCTTTTCCCAAGTCACTTCCTCCCCTTGCCTTTCCATGCGCCTTCCCCTCTCAACCCTTTTCCCGGGCACTTCCCCTCTCACCCTTTCCTCCCCTTTTGCCTTTCCAAAGTCCCTTCCTCCCCTCCCTTTTCCAGTGTCACTTTCTCCTTCACCCTTTCCTCCCCCTGCCTTTCCGGTCACCTTCCCCCCTCTCAACCATTTTCCCGTTCACCTTCCTTCCCCCCTTTACCTTCCCCCTCTCTGCCTTTTTCCAATGCACCTTTCCCCCTCTACTTTCCAAGTCACCCCCTCCTCTTCCTTTCCCAAGTCACCTTTTCCCCTCTCGCCTTTCCAATGTCACCTTCCTCCTCTCTGCCTTTCCATGTCACCTTCCTCCTCTCAACCTTTCCATGTCACCTTCCTCCTCTCTGCCTTTCCAGTGTCACTTTCCTCCTCCACCTTCCTCCTCTCTGCCTTTCCAATGTCACCTTCCTCCTCTCAGCCTTTCCAGTGTCACCTTCCTCCTCTCTGCCTTTCCAATGTCACCTTCCTCCTCTCAGCCTTTCCATGTCACCTTCCTCCTCTCTGCCTTTCCAATGTCACCTTCCTCCTCTCAGCCTTTCCAGTGTCACCTTCCTCCTCTCTGCCTTTCCAGTGTCACCTTCCTCCTCTCTGCCTTTCCAATCTCACCTTCCTCCTCTCAGCCTTTCCAATGTCACCTTCCTCCTCTCACCTTTCTCCTCTCACCTTCCTCCTCTCTGCCTTTCCAATGTCACCTTCCTCCTCTCAGCCTTTCCAATGTCACCTTCCTCCTCTCAGCCTTTCCAATGTCACCTTCCTCCTCTCACCTTCCTCCTCTCAGCCTTTCCAATGTCACCTTCCTCCTCTCAGCCTTTCCATGTCACCTTCCTCCTATCTGCCTTTCCAATGTCACCTTCCTCCTATCTGCCTTTCCAGTGTCACCTTCCTCCTCTCAGCCTTTCCAATGTCACCTTCCTCCTCTCTTCAGTCTCTCTGCCTTTCCAATGTCACCTTCCTCCTCTCTGCCTTTCCAATGTCACCTTCCCCCTCTCTGCCTTTCCAATGTCACCTTCCTCCTCTCTGCCTTTCCAATGTCATCTTTCCTCCTCTCAGCCTTTCCAATGTCACCCCCACCTTCCTCCTCTCTTCCTTTCCAATGTCACCTTCCTCCTCTATACCTTTCCAGTGTCACCTTCCTCCTGTATACCTTTCCAGTGTCACCTTCCTCCTGTATACCTTTCCAATGTCACCTTCCTCCTGTATACCTTTCCAGTGTCACCTTCCTCCTCTATACCTTTCCAATGTCACCTTCCTCCTCTCTGCCTTTCCAATGTCACCTTCCTCCTCTCTGCCTTTCCAATGTTACCTTCCTCCTGTATACCTTTCCAGTGTCACTTTCCTCCTCTCTGCCTTTCCAGTGTCACCTTCCTCCTGTATACCTTTCCAATGTCACCTTCCTCCTCTCTGCCTTTCCAGTGTCACCTTCCTCCTCTCTGCCTTTCCATTGTCACTGTCCTCCTCTCTACCTTTCCAGTGTCACTTTCCTCCTCTCTGCCTTTCCAGTGTCACCTTCCTCCTCTCTGCCTTTCCAATGTCACCTTCCTCCTCTCAGCCTTTCCAGTGTCACCTTCCTCCTCTCAGCCTTTCCAATGTCACCTTCCTCCTCTATAACCTTTCCAATGTCACCTTCCTCCTCCATACCGTTTCAATGTCACCTTCCTCCTCTCTGCCTTTCCAATGTCACCTTCCTCCTCTCTGCCATTCCAATGTCACCTTCCTCCTCTCACCTTCCTCCTCTCTGCCTTTCCAATGTCACCTTCCTCCTCTATACCTTTTCAATGTCACCTTCCTCCTCTATACCTTTTCAATGTCACCTTCCTCCTCTCACCTTCCTCCTCTCTGCCTTTCCAATGTCACCTTCCTCCTCTCACCTTCCTCCTCTCTGCCTTTCCAATGTCACCTTCCTCCTCTATACCTTTTCAATGTCACCTTCCTCCTCCCTGCCTTTCCAATGTCACCTTCCTCCTCTCTGCCTTTCCAATGTCACCTTCCTCCTCTCTGCCTTTCCAATGTCACCTTCCTCCTCTATACCTTTCCAATGTCACCTTCCTCCTCTATACCTTTTCAATGTCACCTTCCTCCTCTATACCTTTCCAATGTCACCTTCCTCCTCTATACCTTTCCAATGTCACCTTCCTCCTCTCTGCCTTTCCAATGTCACCTTCCTCCTCTATATCTTTCCAATGTCACCTTCCTCCTCTCAACCTTTCCAATGTCACCTTCCTCCTCTCTGCCTTTCCAATGTCACCTTCCTCCTCTCTGCCTTTCCAGTGTCACCTTCCTCCTCTCAGCCTGTCCTGGGCACATTGAGTTCAATCAGAATCAGCTGTTTTGATGAACCTGGATGGACTATAACATCATGTCCTTTTTCCTGATGATCACTGGATCGTTTCCCATACTGGGTATTTCGCTGTGCACCCCAGTCATCCAGTCTATCCAGCAAACCCCAGGTCTACGTTCCTCAGGTCACAGCTGTTCCAGACCATGACCAGTCTATCCAGCAAACCCCAGGTCTACGTTCCTCAGGTCACAGCTGTTCCAGACCATGACCAGTCTATCCAGCAAACCCTAGGTCTACGTTCCTCAGGTCACAGCTGTTCCAGACATGACCAGTCTATCCAGCAAACCCCAGGTCTACGTTCCTCAGGTCACAGCTGTTCCAGACCATGACCAGTCTATCCAGCAAACCCCAGGTCTACGTTCCTCAGGTCACAGCTGTTCCAGACCATGACCAGTCTATCCAGCAAACCCCAGGTCTACGTTCCTCAGGTCACAGCTGTTCCAGACCATGACCAGTCTATCCAGCAAACCCCAGGTCTACGTTCCTCAGGTCACAGCTGTTCCAGACCATGACCAGTCTATCCAGCAAACCCCAGGTCTACGTTCCTCAGGTCTCAGCTGTTCCAGACCATGACCAGTCTATCCAGCAACCCCCAGGTCTACGTTCCTCATGTCTCAGCTGTTCCAGACCATGACCTGCATGTAGCCTCCGCCCAGCACAACGTCGATGCTCAGGGCTTCCGGTGATGTAGCGTGTCATCTGGCAGTGGCAACTGTGTGCAGGATCTCCTTGACGCACTGAGCTACTTCTCCAGTGCATGTTCCTTATGTCAGAGCTGCTCTGCATGAACTCAGAACAAGTTCCACGGTGTGTTGGCCCTGGCAGCGCGGACATGCAGTCACTCATTCCCCCCATCTCACCAGGTGTGAAGTCGGGGTAGAAGGTCATGCACAGGTCTGAGGATGGAATTGGTTCTAGTGGTGCCATGTGCCTCATGTCACTCCAGCTGAGACTTGCTTGGAGTGCGCTGGCCTTGCTGGACTGGCCTCTGAATTCCCTCAGCCTTCTTTCTTCAAATCCTCAATGACCACGCCACTCATGCACAGGTCTGAGGATGAAGTTGGTCCTAGAGGTGCCATGTGCCTCGTGTCACTCCAGCTGACACTTGCATGGAGTGCGCTGGCCTTGCTGGACTGCCTTCTGAATTCCCTCAGCCTTCGTTCTTCAAATCCTCGATGACCACGCCACTCTGCCTTCCCTGTAGCCTTTCACCACCACTTTCTTTCCGTAGGTTCCAGCCTTTGTCTGCTGGTTTGTGCGTGTCCGGTTATTTCTCTGATCTCAAGGATTTCTTTGGCCACGTCCACTGCCTCCGGAACTTTCCATTTCTTGCCAGTCTTTAGCTTGGGCTGGACCGATCTCAAAACCTTTTCATCCGAGTCCTCAAGCATGATTAGTAACTTGCGTTACCCTCTTCTTACTTCTAAGGGGGTGGGTTTCACGGGTAGCTTCAGCTTTGCCTGGCGACAACACCGCGCCACGTCAGTGAGACGGGATGGGATACCGAGTCATTTCCTCCCGCACGGCTTGATGCTGTTCCGGCGTGCTAGTGTCGAAACCGTGTATCAGCGGAGGCCAGAACAGTCTGGGGATCAGCATGAACTGCAGACCCCCAGGCCTTTTGTCTGCCAGGGAGCCACACGGGTCAGTTATCTGCAGGCTTTCTGACGCCGTTTGCCTGCTTTCCTGTTCCCTCTGAAGTCTTTCAAGGAGTCATCACACCACCTTCCAAGGCTCCTGGCTGGCTGTGGTGCCACTGTTGGAAGGGCATGGCTGGCTGGCTGTTGTGCCACTGTGGGAAGGGCATGGCTGGCTGGCTGTTGTGCCACTGTGGGAAGGGCATGGTTGGTGCCACTGTTGGAAGGGCATGGCTGGCTGGCTGTTGTGCCACTGTGGGAAGGCATGGTTGGTGCCACTGTTGGAAGGGCATGGTTGGCTACGGTGCACGTGCCTGCTTCAGCTCCTTTTCCTTTCCGCAGGGAGAAGCCTCGTGATTTCTCTGGCGTGAAATTCATCCTGCACCAACCCCATGACTCGTCTTTGGTGTGAAATTCATCCTTCTTCTTCTTCTTCTTCCTAAAATACTGGTTCACTCAAAAACGAGTAGGTCACCAGCGCGCATGTTAAAAAGTAAAATAAAATAACATAAAACATAAAACAGTGCGACTCAGACTGTTGGCCCCTGGAGCAAATTTGGCAACAAGGGTCGCACTCGATATTCAAGAAGTTAAAAGCAATGGCCAAATTCAGGCCCAGGTAATAGTAAAATATCTGGGGAAGTAAAAATAGAAAATCGTCAATATGCAGATCTCAAAACTGTCGAATCAATTTGTTTTTAAATGAGATTGCATTTGTGGCAATCTTGATGGCACCCGGCAGTGAGTTCCACAGCCGTACAGAACTGGGATAAAAAGAATGTAAGTGGCTGTCAATATTTGATGCAGTATGGTATAACATTGACCGCCACTCCTGTGCTACTTTTATTCAATACTAGTTGTTCCATTGGAATATCGATTACTTTAGCTCTGCCTTTGAAGAAGATGTTAAGTTTGATAAAAGCTCTTCTCTCTTCTAAGGGTTTCCATTCTAATTTCCTCATGTTCTTCCTAGTATTCTCCTATTCTCTGATGTGGTTCCCTGTTACGAACCGTGCTGCTCTCTTCTGAATCTTTTTTGAGGTTATCAATGTCCTTTAGATGGTAAGGATCCCAAACTGAGCAACCATATTCCAGTACTGGTCTAACCAGTGTTTTGTACAGTCGTCTTTAACCTTTTGGGGGCAGTCATTGATATTCCTGTACAAGAAAGCTAAGATGTTATTTGCTTTCTTACATACTAAATTGTAATGTTCTTTCCATTGAGACGACTATCTATAATCACGCCTAAATATTTTGCAGCATTAGTTTCTTTAAGAATAGTATTATGGATAGAATAATCTGATCTAATTGGTGAGCGTTTGTTACATATACGCAACACTTGGCACTTTTGGGATGAACATTCAATTTCCATTTTTCCGTATCATTC
>JAFLJL010000192.1:12500-18036 GCA_018398815.1 Conus ventricosus | reverse complement strand
CAGAGACATAGGGATGATGAATTGTAAGGAAAACTAAAACTGGGCTGAGAAACGTGGGTGATAAACTGTGGTCTGAAAATGTGGATCAGGAATTGTGAGCCGAGAAATTATGGTTTGAGAAGTGAGGGTGAAAAATTGTGGCCTAAGAAATGGTGGTTTGAGAAGCAAGAATGAAGAATTGTGGGTTGAGAAATGTGGATGAAAACTTGTGGGCTGAGAAATTGTGGTTTGAGAAGTCAGAATGAACAATTGTGGGTTGAGAAGTCAGAATGAACAATTGTGGGTTGAGAAATGTGACTGACAAATTGTGGGCTAAGAAATTGTGGGTTGAGAAGTAAGAATGAAGAATTGTGGGCTGAGAAATGTGGATGAAGAATTGTGGTTTGAGAAATGTGATTGAGAAATTGTGGGCTAAGAAATTGTGGTTTGAGAAGTAAGAATGAAGAATTATGAGTTTAGAAATGTGAATGAGAAATTGTGGGCTAAGAAATTGTGGTTTGAGAAGTAAGAATGAACAATTGTGGGTTGAGAAATGTGAATGAAGAATTGTGGGCTGAGAAATATGGATGAAACTAGTGGGGTGAGAGCTGCGGACGATATATTGTCCCCTGCGAGAGATTTGGATGAGAAATCGTGCGTAAAATGTTGTGATTTTGAGGTCATATGCCACGAATGGCCGTATGTAATGCACAGAAGATATTTTAGTCAAGATGTGGCACTATTATTTTGTACTACAATGAGATTTATTGCTGTTTGTAATTCGAATTGTTACAAGAAATTCCACTGTTACATTTGTATTGTTACAAGAAACTCTACTTTTGCTCCTATGTTACAATAATTCCACACATACCCGTATGTGACTGAAAATTTTCAATTGTTAATTCCTATCACAGTTACAAAGAAACGATGCATTTTGTATTTCAATACCTTTTGTATCAAGATGCAAAACTGACATAAAATAATGGTCATAATTGTCTCTATTTCGGCCAACAGAGCGATTCCATGGTAGAAGCACGTCGATCATCAGACCGTGACACGAAGTTCCACTTCTAACAGGGTTTGTCCATTGTCACCTACCTTCTAGCAGGATGTTATACACTATGACTATTACTGTGCACAGAGAGCTCCAGTCCTGACGGTCCAGGAGGCAGACGACGACGACCTGGACCTGGACACCTTGGAGCGGGAGAAGACCTACGCCATGCTGAAGCGCATCGACCGCCTCCTGGAACCCTCCCGGGCTTTCTTCGTCTCCGACCTCACCTCTCCCAGGTAGAGCTGTGTCCCTCCACCCCCTCCACCTCCGACCTCACTGACTCCCTCCCAGACTCCCAGCAGCAGGGGAGCCTCTCCAACAGGGCAAAGACCAGGTGCACGTGCACCACGATCACTTCAGGAAACACTTGGCTGAAAACGGCGGTTCTGACGATGTCGTTGACCGGCACCTGAACGGTGAGGGGGGTCCTCACCAGGGTATTACGATCGTATCCAAGCACGGCTGGCCAGGTTCCATGGACACACGGATGCCTCAGGTCGTCAGCTTAAAGAGTCTTCTCAGGAACGAACGACGCAACGCCGTGGACATTCAGAACCTCCCCATCAACGTGCCGAGGTCTTCAACGACCATTCTGGTCATCCCTCCCAGGGTCAGAACCGGTATTCGCATAACCAGTACGGCCTTGAGACAGGCAGGAGGAGCGTGCACGATCTTCAGGAGGCTCTCTCGCCTGGCGCACCACGTCCTGGGGCAGCTCATTCACGAATGTTGCCTCCTCTGAAGAACACCCGGTCAGGATCGAGGGAGTCGTTGAATGACTCGCGCAACAGGCAGCACAGCCACTCGTGGAACCTGCGCGCTGCGAAGGGTAGGAGACGTGGTTCTAAAGGGCCGGTGAGAGCGTGGGGCGGCGGGGACAGGGGTAAAGGGTGGGGACGCTGAGCGAGGTGGTGAAGAACCTGGAGAAAATGGGCATCGACTATCACCTGAAGTGCCAGGACTGGATCGATGCCTCGTTCTCTTGATTCCAGGATGTTAGGAACCCCCGCAGTGTGTGTGTGTGTGTGTGTGTGTGTGTGTGTGTGTGTGTGTGTGTGTGTGTGTGTGTGTGTGTGTGTGTAAGGGTGTGTGTGCGCGCGTGTGCGCGCGCGTGCGTGCAAGCGTACGTAGGTACGTGTGTGCGTGCGCGCTCGCGTGTATGTGTGTGTATGTGTGTGTGTGTGTGTGTGTGTGTGTGTGTGTGTGTGTGTGTGTGTGTGTGTGTGTGTGTGTGTGCGAGAGAGAGAGAGAGAGAGAGAGAGAGAGAGAGAGAGAGAGAGAGAGAGAGAGAGATTGTCATTGTCATTGTCATTTTGTGTGTCTCTGGCATTTCGCCGAGTACTTTAAATGAACAGCCAATGGAGACAATCTCTTGCCTTTCCTTGTGCGAGTTATGACTGTAACCTTTGAAGGGAGGCCATCCGTATCGGACTATAACTTTTAATGGGAGGCCATCCGTATCGGACTATAACTTTTAATGGGAGGCCACCCGCATCGGACTTTGACCTTTAATGGAAGGCCATGCATATCTAGCTAGCGTGACCTTTAAAGTACTTAAGAATCAGACAAATTTTATTGCCTGTTATCTCCTCTGTGTGAGGGGGTTGGAGGGGGGAGGGGGGGGGGGGAGGACAGTGGCAGAGAGAGAGATTGAGAGAGAGAGAGAGATGTGTGCATATATTATATATATATATATATATATAATATATATATATATATATATATATATATATATATATATATATATATATATATATATATATATGTGTGTGTGTGTGTGTGTGTGTGTGTGTGTGTGCGTGTGTGTGTGTGTGTGTGTGTGTGTGTGTGTGTGTGTGTGTGTGTGTGTGTGTGTGTGTGTGCGCGCGCGTGTGTGTGTGTGTGCACGTGTGTACGTGTGTGCATTGAGAAGGGGAGGGAGGGGGAGAGGGTGGGGAAGGGTGGGGAAGAAAATCATCGAGTCAAAAGTTACCTTTTCATCTCGCTATGACCAAAGAGGAAGACCTCAAGGTTGAAACGCGTCGCATTGTCCTCATTCATTTGGTTTCCTTTGTTTCATGGTCTAGTAGCCTCCCCGTTTCATGTGTTGTGGGTTCAATTCTCGTCCCACTCTAAAGAGTCGAGAAAACATGGGGAGTTTGTTCCTCTTGGCTATAATTATTTGTGTTCTGTGCTATGAATCAGAACGTGGAGCGATGACACTAGAGACTGTCCACAACGACGGTATTTTGAGAAACTTGTACGTATTCTGAATTTCATGTCTCATTTCAAATCCTCCCACACCCCACCCCCTTCCCCACTAGGTAAGGAGGATCAGTGGTGGTTTTTTTTTCGCGCATATGCCCGTACATAGGTACACAAAGGTGCGCGCGCGCCCGCGCGTATGTGCGTGTGTGTTTGTATGCGTACATCTCTCTGTGTGTGTGTGTGTGTGTGTGTGTGTGGTGTGTGTGTGTGTGTGTGTGTGTGTGTGTGTGTGTGCCCGTGTGTGCTCGTGTGTGTGCGTGCGTGCATGTGTGTGTGCACGCCAGCACGCGTGTATGTGTGTGCGCGTGTGTCCGCACATGCGGGTGTGTGTGTGTGTGTGTGTGTGTGTGTGTGTGTGTGTGTGTGTGTGTGTGTGTGTGTGTGTGTGCACGCATGTGAGTGCGTGTGCACGTGTGTGCGCTCATATGTACACAAAACACATAGAAATAGCTCTCGGCCCACCTGAAAATTCTGACACAATGTTTCTGCTTTATATTACAACGACAGAGCGTAGGGGATGTACGTACGTAATGTTCACCTCCTCTTCCCAAATAGAATCACATGCATTTGTCCTATAAACATAATGATATTAGTATACTTGTCGTCAAGCAGTGGTCTGCTTATTCGCATTAAAACATCACACCCATCTAGGCCTACACCAGTGACGGTATCGGTATTTACGCGATGATCTGTTACACTGTTAGGACCGTTGGGGAACTGTCATATAAAAATGCATGGAAAGAAAGAAAGCAAAGCACACGCAAAAAAAAAAAAAAAAAAAAAAAAAAGAAAAGAAAAAAAAAAAAAAAAAGAAAAAGAAAAAGAAAGAGGTGAAGAAAGAAAAAAAGAGGTCTCTTCCACATTCAAAATTAGTGATTCAAAATCATTATGTATAAACTTGCATACCTTTCTTTTTGCTTAAGCCAAGAGAATGAAAGCGTTAGCAGATGAATCAGCTGCCTCACGTAGGTCATACCTGGATCATAACAAGGATGAAACGGGGATTATTTTCTTTATCAGGACTTACAATTCATTTTTCTACGTGACAAAACCCGCCCTTTGGCATGTTTTGAGTGGTGCTTGTTTGTTTGTTTATCAGAAGTAAAAACAAGCTCATATTTACGTTAAGCGCAATGACTTATTGGCAAAAAAAAAAAAAAAAAAGTTAGCATTGCTACAGGCTCTAATTCTACCGAAGAGAAGTATTCAGGCAACTACGCACACAAGACTCTCCCTGCTTGAAATCAGTGAGATCGTGTGCCAAAGCAGCTGGAAAATATGATCGGTCTCAGTTCACTCTTCTGTACTTCAGGTATGTTAAATCAATTGACGGAATGTGATATAGGAATGTTGTTGGGGTTTTTTTTTCGTGAAAAATAAAAGACAAGACGTAGAAACCGAGAACGAACTGTGAAACTAATTTTCCAAACTGTGGGTGAAAACGAAAGCGTGAGCGCAATAAGGGAAACAAATCATGTAGAATTGATCATTACTAACCAGGAGTTATCTCCCGTGGTCGGTGAGGGAGGTGTTAAGTTGTGGTGGCTTTATGAAGGGACTGAGGGCAAGACTCGAGAGGAGAGAGAGAGAGAGAGAGAGAGAGAGAGAGAGAGAGAGAGAGAGAGCACTGAAGGAAAGAAGCATGAATTTTCAACTTTTGGTCAAAACTCAAGTCCAAAATTGACGACTAAGATCGGTGCTAGATGATCTGAAAGGGCAATTCTCTAGAACTGCGTCATTCATTGTAAACAAACTAACTATATCAGCCAATTTTAACTTTTCTTCATTGATGTTATGTCATTGAGAAGGACAAGATAAATTAGTTAATTATTGTCGAAAGTTAATGCAGCACGATAATAATATTATAGTTAATCATTGTTCAAAGTTAAAAGAATTAGACGATGCTTTTCTTTATTTGTAATAAAGATAGTATAATGTGAAGTTAACTGGCCAACATTGCGAACGACTGATTAATGTTGTTCGTATTGAAGATTGGAGATCAATGGCGACTCCCATTAAAAAAAAATCGTATTTAAAATTTTTTTTACACCAAATTTGGTTTGGAAAATGATGGATGGGTAAGTGTGTGTGTGTGGTGGGGTGGGGGTGGTGGGTAGGGGAGTTAGAAAGGATGGGTATCAAACTATCTAAACATCTAAACACTGAGCTCTTCTTCTTACACTGCATATATATCTACTGTGAATATTAAAGACTATGATTCACCGAAATTCGTATTTTCCGTTCTCTCCGTTT
>JAFLJL010000192.1:0-7500 GCA_018398815.1 Conus ventricosus | reverse complement strand
TGGTCTTCAGTTACGATATGTTGAGCACTGTTACTGTCAAGTTTATTCTGGTCAGGACTTCTGGTTTGCATCCTTCATCTGTGAAAAAAGCAAACCAAGTTCTTGCAATTCTGGACGATTCCCGTGTCTGGCTCAATACTCAAACTTGTGTATCAATGCCATTGGAAGGTTTGTTCATGACATAACGTATTCTCGGCATATATTTTGTTTACACCCTGTCTGCTCTATCATACAGCTCAATACTGTTTCCCTTTTTTTTCCCCAGCCAGGCCTATAGCCAGCAGCTTAAAATATTTGGAATCACTGGTTTTTTCCAGAGAGACATTATTTCAAGCAAAGAAATTGTATTTGCGGCGTGTAGGTTAACCATTCTGATTTATCATGCATAAAAGACCGTTAATTGTATCTCTGAAAATCACTGAGTTTTTTTTGGTTTCTTTAGTGTTTTTTTCCCTTTTATACCAGATTTGAAAGAACAATAAAGTGGCAGTAGACTGGTCTAGGTACTGTAAAGATTTTTTTTTACTCTCGCTCTCTCTCTCTCTTTCTCTGTCTCTGTCTCTCTCTCTCTCTCTCTCTCTCTCTCTCTCTCTCTCTCTCTCTCTCTCTCTCTCTCTCTCTCGCTGGCTGGCTCGCTCGCTCGCTCACTCGCTCGCCCACCCACGTGACAAACACGCCTGTTACATGATGTCCAAGAATGTAGGTGGGACTGACCATGACGTCACTGATGACGCTGTTTTCCCCTGCCGTACATATCATCATCTGTGCTGAACTAATCTTCCTGCAGGTCTCCTCACCTGTAGGTCCTGTTCACACACACACACACACACACACACACACACACACACACACACACACACACACACACACACACACACTCACACATACTCACACGCACGTACGCACGCACGCACGCACGCACGCACACTCACACACACACACACACACACACACACACACACACACACACACACACACACACACACACACACACACACACACACACTCACACGCACGCACGCACGCACGCACACTCACACACACACACACACACACACACACACACACACACACACACACACACACACACACAGTAGTCAAGGAAACGCCTTTTTGCTTGGATCGATCCTTGACCCGGAAATGAAAAGAAATGGTGAACTGAAGGGAAAAGGAAGAGAACGCAAACAGACCCACTGAACCTGAAGCTAACGAACAGATGATTGGTTAGTTAGTTTATCAGTTAATAAGCTGATACCTAACTTTCATACTCACTAACTTACTTACGTATTTACGTGCTTACTTACTTATTCATTTATCTATTTTATTGATGTTGTTTTCGTGAGGAAATTTGTTTTTGGGTTGCATTTCCTTTTTCCCAAAAGAAGATTTAAGAAAGACGCGAACATCTTCAAAAGTGAGAGGCGAACAAAAACAATTGAGATGTTTATGTGCAATAAGTAGATGGAAAATAAAAGAGTGAAGTAGATGGAAAATAAAAGAGTGAAGTGAAGTAGATGGAAAATAAAAGAGTGAAGTAGATGGAAAATAAAAGAGTGAAGTAGATGGAAAATAAAAGAGTGAAGTAGATGGATAATAAGAGAGTGAAGTAGATGGATAATAAGAGAGTGTAGAGGAACGGACTCGTGACAATGCCACCACGCTGTCATGTCTCACTGAGGACAGAAGACTGCGCAGATTCTGACTGATCAGGCGACCGTCTTTGTGACAATGCCACCACGCTGTCATGTCTCACTGAGGACAGAAGACTGCGCAGATTCTGACTGATCAGGCGACCGTCTTTGTGACAATGCCACCACGCTGTCATGTCTCACTGAGGACAGAAGACTGCGCAGATTCTGACTGATCAGGCGACCGTCTTTGTGACAATGCCACCACGCTGTCATGTCTCACTGAGGACAGAAGACTGCGCAGATTCTGACTGATCAGGCGACCGTCTTTGTGACAATGCCACCACGCTGTCATGTCTCACTGAGGACAGAAGACTGCGCAGATTCTGACTGATCAGGCGACCGTCTTTGTGACAATGCCACCACGCTGTCATGTCTCACTGAGGACAGAAGACTGCGCAGATTCTGACTGATCAGGCGACCGTCTTTGTGACAATGCCACCACGCTGTCATGTCTCACTGAGGACAGAAGACTGCGCAGATTCTGACTGATCAGGCGACCGTCTTTGTGACAATGCCACCACGCTGTCATGTCTCACTGAGGACAGAAGACTGCGCAGATTCTGACTGATCAGGCGACCGTCTTTGTGACAATGCCACCACGCTGTCATGTCTCACTGAGGACAGAAGACTGCGCAGATTCTGACTGATCAGGCGACCGTCTTTGTGACAATGCCACCACGCTGTCATGTCTCACTGAGGACAGAAGACTGCGCAGATTCTGACTGATCAGGCGACCGTCTTTGTGACAATGCCACCACGCTGTCATGTCTCACTGAGGACAGAAGACTGCGCAGATTCTGACTGATCAGGCGACCGTCTTTGTGACAATGCCACCACGCTGTCATGTCTCACTGAGGACAGAAGACTGCGCAGATTCTGACTGATCAGGCGACCGTCTTTGTGACAATGCCACCACGCTGTCATGTCTCACTGAGGACAGAAGACTGCGCAGATTCTGACTGATCAGGCGACCGTCTTTGTGACAATGCCACCACGCTGTCATGTCTCACTGAGGACAGAAGACTGCGCAGATTCTGACTGATCAGGCGACCGTCTTTGTGACAATGCCACCACGCTGTCATGTCTCACTGAGGACAGAAGACTGCGCAGATTCTGACTGATCAGGCGACCGTCTTTGTGACAATGCCACCACGCTGTCATGTCTCACTGAGGACAGAAGACTGCGCAGATTCTGACTGATCAGGCGACCGTCTTTGTGACAATGCCACCACGCTGTCATGTCTCACTGAGGACAGAAGACTGCGCAGATTCTGACTGATCAGGCGACCGTCTTTGTGACAATGCCACCACGCTGTCATGTCTCACTGAGGACAGAAGACTGCGCAGATTCTGACTGATCAGGCGACCGTCTTTGTGACAATGCCACCACGCTGTCATGTCTCACTGAGGACAGAAGACTGCGCAGATTCTGACTGATCAGGCGACCGTCTTTGTGACAATGCCACCACGCTGTCATGTCTCACTGAGGACAGAAGACTGCGCAGATTCTGACTGATCAGGCGACCGTCTTTGTGACAATGCCACCACGCTGTCATGTCTCACTGAGGACAGAAGACTGCGCAGATTCTGACTGATCAGGCGACCGTCTTTGTGACAATGCCACCACGCTGTCATGTCTCACTGAGGACAGAAGACTGCGCAGATTCTGACTGATCAGGCGACCGTCTTTGTGACAATGCCACCACGCTGTCATGTCTCACTGAGGACAGAAGACTGCGCAGATTCTGACTGATCAGGCGACCGTCTTTGTGACAATGCCACCACGCTGTCATGTCTCACTGAGGACAGAAGACTGCGCAGATTCTGACTGATCAGGCGACCGTCTTTGTGACAATGCCACCACGCTGTCATGTCTCACTGAGGACAGAAGACTGCGCAGATTCTGACTGATCAGGCGACCGTCTTTGTGACAATGCCACCACGCTGTCATGTCTCACTGAGGACAGAAGACTGCGCAGATTCTGACTGATCAGGCGACCGTCTTTGTGACAATGCCACCACGCTGTCATGTCTCACTGAGGACAGAAGACTGCGCAGATTCTGACTGATCAGGCGACCGTCTTTGTGACAATGCCACCACGCTGTCATGTCTCACTGAGGACAGAAGACTGCGCAGATTCTGACTGATCAGGCGACCGTCTTGTGACATGCCACACGCTGTCATGTCTCACTGAGGACAGAGACTGCGCAGATTCTGACTGATCAGGCGACCGTCTTTGTGACAATGCCACCACGCTGTCATGTCTCACTGAGGACAGAAGACTGCGCAGATTCTGACTGATCAGGCGACCGTTTTGGTACTCCTGCGATCCGATGTTATCAAACAATAACAACAACGATCACAGTAAGAACAGCAATGACAACATAAACAACAATCATCATCATCATCATCATTACTATTATCATTATCATCATCATCATCATCATCGTTGTCGTCGTCGGCGTCGGCGTCGTCGTCATCATCATTATCATCATCATCATCACCATCATCATCATCATCATCACCATCATCATCATCATCATCGTCGTCGTCGTCATCATCATCATCACCATCACCATCATCATCATCGTCGTCGTCGTCGTCATCATCATCATCATCATCATCATCGTCGTCGTCGTCATCATCATCATCATCATCATCATCGTCGTCGTCATCATCATCGTCGTCGTCGTCATCATCATCAGCAGCAGCAGCATCGTCGTCGTGGTCGTTAACATAAAAAAAAAGAAAAATAGAAAGAAAAGAAAGAAGGAAAGAAAGAAAAAAGTGACCGGGGCCGGACTAACATAGCTCAGCTGGTAGAGCACCGGACTCCAAATCCTGATGATTCTGGGGTTGTGGGTTCGAGAGTCCGCTTGACTGTTTCGGTACAGAGGGATTTTTTTCCCGCGCAGGGTTTAAATTGGTTCTGACGCCAGGTAACGAATGAGGCTATAAACCGATGCTCCACAAGTGAATGCACGCATAACATAGTTCACACACATGAAACCCCATCACCATCGGTCGGAAGGGACGGCCAGGTATGCATGGTACGTTACACATGGCATGCACCCTGCGTGAGAAATCGAAAGATAAGAGAGAGAGAGAGAGAGAGAGAGAGAGAGAGAGAGAGAGAGACCGCTACAACCTACATATAAAAAATAATGAAAACTCCTTCCACATGATATAACCTACACATAACGAAATGATTGAGAAACGATACCAAAGTGATTACAATTACAAAAGCATACACACCATTTGTGTTCATTCTTCTTCAAAGTTTTTTTTTTCATTTTTTTTAATGGTGATTGGTATAAATGCTGATCGATGTAGATGAGAATGATGAAGATGATGCTATAAATTTCCATTCTGATCTGAGACTGCATTACAGGGCTTTATTCAACGTTTACTTTCGTAATATATTCCGACGTCAGCCAGACTCGAAGGGTACAGACACCTGCAGTGTTGGTCAGGAAATCTGAGCAATATTCTCAGCGACGCATCCGTTAAGGGGATGAAACTCGACTATCTGGTCCCAGTCTTCCCATCTGAGGCCATAGCAAGCTCGATCAGCTCTTGGTAGGAGCCGGTCGGGACAGAAAATATCCCACAAATAGATGGCTCTGATGGGAATCGAACCCACAACAATCCGGCCGAGAATCCGCAACGCTACCCACGTCACCACTGTGTGTGTGTGTGTGTGTGTGTGTGTGTGTGTGTGTGTGTGTGTGTGTGTGTGTATGTGTGTGTGTGTGTGTGTGTGTGTGTGTGTTGTGTGTGCTTGCGTGCATGCGTGCGTGCGCGTGTGCGTGCCTGTGTGTGTGCGTGTGTGTGTGTGTGCGTGTGCGTGTTGTGTGTGTGTGTGTGTGTGTGTGTGTGTGTTAGTGTGTGTGTGTGTGCGTGCGTGCGTGCGTGCGTGCGTGCGTGCGTGCGTGCGGTGTGTGTGTGTGTGTGTGTGTGTGTGTGTGTGTCTGTGTGTGTGTCTGTGTGTGTGTGTGTGTGTGTGTCTGTGTCTGTGTGTGTGTGTGTGTGTGTGTGTGTGTGTGTGTGTGTGTGTGTGTGTGTGTTTGCTGGCTTTGACTTCTGACTTCACCAAGACGTACGGTTGGTCAAAACGATACATCACAAAGTTTAACAAATGATCAGTTCACTGTGATTTGTGATCTAATCATGGCCTAAGTATAGACCTTCGGCTCGCCATCACAAAGTTTAACAAACCATCAGTTCACTGTGATTTGTGATCTAACCATGGCCTAAGTATAGACCTTCGCCTCGTCATCACAGAGTGTGACCTAACCATGGCCTAAGTATAGACCTTCGGTTCGTCATCACAGAGTGTGATCTAACCATGGCCTAAGTATAGACCTTCGGCTCGTCATCACAGATGTGATCTAACCATGGCCTAAGTACAGACCTTCGGTCGTCATCACAGAGTGTGATCTAACATGGCCTAAGTATAGACCTTCGGCTCGTCATCACAGAGTGTGATCTAATCATGGCCTAAGTACAGACTCGGCTCGTCATCACAGAGTGTGATCTAATCATGGCCTAAGTATAGACCTTCGCCTCGCATCACAGAGTGTGATCTAATCATGGCCTAAGTATAGACCTTCGCCTCGCCATCACAGAGTGTGATCTAATCATGGCCTAAGTATAGACCTTCGCCTCGCATCACAGAGTGTGATCTAATCATGGCCTAAGTATAGACCTTCGCCTCGCCATCACAGAGTGTGATCTAATCATGGCCTAAGTATAGACCTTCGCCTCGCCATCACAGAGTGTGATCTAATCCATGGCCTAAGTACAGACCTTCGCCTCGCCATCACAGAGTGTGATCTAATCATGGCCTAAGTACAGACCTTCGCCTCGCCATCACAGAGTGTGATCTAATCATGGCCTAAGTACAGACCTTCGCCTCGCCATCACAGAGTGTGATCTAATCATGGCCCAAGTACAGACCTTCGCCTCGCCATCACAGAGTGTGATCTAATCATGGCCTAAGTACAGACCTTCGCCTCGCCATCACAGAGTGTGATCTAATCATGGCCTAAGTACAGACCTTCGCCTCGCCATCACAGATTGTGATCTAATCATGGCTAAGTATAGACCTTTCGCCTCGCATAAACAGAGTGTGATCAAATCATGGCCTAATATAGACCTCCCTCGCCATCACAGATGGACATCTGCCTAGTAAGACCCCGCCTCGCCCAAAGTGTGATCTAATCTGCTAATAAGACTTCGCCTCGCAACAGAGGTGATCTAACAGGCCTAAGTACAGCCTTCGCCTCGCATCACGAGTGTGACTATCAGGCCAAGTACAACCTTCGCCCGCCATCAAGTTATCAACATGCTAGAAGACCTTCGCTGCATCACAGGTGGATCTAATCATGGCCAAGTACGCCTTCCCCTCGCCATCACAGGTGTGACAAAGCTAAGTAAAGACCTGCCGCACACAGAGTGTGTCTATAGGCCAAGAACCCGCCTCGCCTCACAAGTTGATCAACATGCCAAGTAAGACCTTCGCCCGCCATCCGGTGACTATCAGGCCTAGTAGACCTGCTCGCCCACAGAGGGATCTATCAGCCAGTAGACCTTCCCCCCTCACAGAGTGTGATCTATCTGCTATCAGACTTCGCCTCGCCACAGTGTGATCTATCTGGCAATACCCCTTCGCTCGCATCAAGAGTGATCATCATGGCCTAGTACAGACCTTCGCCTCGCATCACAGAGTGTGATCATCGCCTAAGTAAGCCTCGCCTCGCCATCACAGAGTGATTAATCATGGCCTAGTACGACCTTCGCCTCGCC
>JAFLJL010000191.1:2500-31594 GCA_018398815.1 Conus ventricosus | reverse complement strand
CTGGGGACCTTGTATATCCTTGTTGTGTGTGGTGTGTGTGTGTGGTGTGTGAGTGTGTGTGGGGGGGTGTTGGGTGGGTGTGTGTGTGTGTGTGATGTGATTGTGTATTTGCTTATATGTGTAACCCATGTTTGTTTTGAGTGTGGGTGTGTGTGTGTGGTGTGTGTGTGTTGTTGTGTGTGTGTGTGTGTGTGTGTTGTGTTTGTGTGTGTGTGTGTGTATTTACTCGCCAAGGAGCGCTTGTATACATTTATGTACTTGTACAATGTAATATGGACACATGTCTAAAAGTGCATAAAGGAAAACTGAAAAAAATTGAGCAAAAAAGAAAAAGAAAAAAACGAAACAAAAAAAAAGATCAAAAAGGAAAGAAAAAAAAGAAATGAAAAGAAGAAAAAAAAATCCCAAACAAATGCCCATCCTCCTCCATTTTCCCTAATCAAGCACACACATTCTGTCACACACATCACACACACAACACACACCACACACGCACACACACACCACCCACACACACACACACACACACCAACACACACACGCATACACCACACACAACTCACACACGCACACACTCATCACCGACACACCCACACACACCACACACACACACACACACCATCACACACACACAGCACACACACACACACACACACACACACACACACACACACACACACACCCATACATCCTGATATCATTCCAGCACTGGCGGACAGACGTGCCGCGGAAAAGGGGGGGGGGGGGGGGGGGGTTGGTGATTTTAAAATTGGGTATAAATAATATTATAGAAAAACAATGGAAACTCCTTGAAGCAGTTTAACGGACGGATGGAGAAACCAACATGCACGTGCAAGTTCCACGCGGTGCGCCATCTGTGGCAAGTATGAGTCACCGTAACCTCCCGGGCAATGTCTATCCTGCACCCCCACTACCGCCTGGACTCCTTGGCTGGCCATCAAAGACTCAAAGACGGCCAGTTTCTGGAGTGCCGCACGGACAACAAAGATTGCTGTGAAGGACATCAGGCAAGCAAACCCACGACTTGGACGTCGAAACGCGCTGCGAAAGTCGTCTTGCCCCGAAATACAACAGCTGAAAGTCGAAAATCAAATTTTACAAGAGACGGATAAAAAAAAAAAACAGATTATATGTCAATACCCACAAAATATACTGGAGCTGAGTACTGTACAAGTGTTTTATTAAAGCATGTTTATTTACAGGATAATGTCACAGGGACTGGCTACGTTATGGCGCCTGGTCCGCTCTTAGCATTATACCACAAATCTCAAAAATGCACACACAAAAAATCGAGTTAACAGCAGTGATTTTCCGGGTAGCGAAGTGTTGGTGAACGGTTGATGTTGTAACATACTCGTCATTAGTGTTTAGCGGGTCGCGAAGTACGTTTGTTTACGGTGATGCTGTTACAGACACGTCATTCCTTGGGTAGCGAATGTTGGTGACGGTAATTAAACATACTCCGCATTCAGTGGGTAGCGAATTGTGTCGGGTGATGTGATAACATACTCGTCATCAGTGGGTAGCGAAGTGTTTGGTGACGGTGATGTAACATACTTCCGTCATTCTGTTGGTAGCGAAGTGTTAGGTGACCGGGTGATGTTTGTAACTATACTCGTCATTCTGTTGTTTGAAATTCCCGCAATAAAATGAACTGAAGTGTTTGGTGAAGGGTGAATGTTGTAAAACCATACTCGTCCATTCTGTGTTTTGAAATTCCCGCAAGAATAATGGAACTGGAAGTGTTGGAATATTTTGACGGGTGAAGTTCTGAACATACGTCGTCATTCTGTGTTTGAAAATTCCCGCAAGAAAATGGAACTTGCAGACGGAAAACAAATCTATCTACAACTTGTCCAAACCATAAAAGAGTTTTTTTTTATATGGCTCCTGTCACTGACAGGCAACTACGTCATGAAGGAATGCCGAAACAATTATATGCGTCCTGCACTGGCAACTCACGGTCATGATAGGTATGCCTTAACATTATATGAACTCCTGGTCCACTGGCAGCTACGTCAAGATGGTATGGCCTTTCAATTATATTGCGTCCTGATCACTGGCAACGTACGTCCAAGATGGTATGCCTTTCAATATAAATGGCGTCAGTCACTAGGTAGCTACGTCATGATGTATGCCTTACAATATAATGGCGTCCCTGAAACTAGCACTACGTCCTGACGGTATGCTTTCAATTATATGGCGTCCAATTACTGCAGCTACGTGGTCATGATGGTATGCCATTGCAATTATATTGGCGACATGTCCACTGGAAGCTACGGCATGATTGAATATGCCCTTTCAATTACATATAACAAGCATGGTCACTGGCAACCACGTCAAGATGAATGCCATTCAATAATATGCGTCCTTCACTGGCAACTACGTCATGATGATATGCCTTCAATTACAATATAACAAGCTGGTCACTGCAACTACGTCATGATGATATGCCCTTTCATTACAATATAACAAGCATTGTCCCTGGCATAGGCTATGTGATTAAAATGCAAACGAGAACAATAATGAATACTGACTGACAAATTCGGCCGTATTCTGAAAGTATTTGCCTAAAAACCGAGACAATTCCACTTCAACATGGTGTGAGATGTACTTACACACTTGAAGGCCATTTCATGAAGTATGGATGGAGGAACCCACAGAACTTCTCCTGAAGAGCAGACAGGCTTGCATTTCCATACCGATCACGTGAATATCAGACTACTAAATCTCCATGGCACACACGTTCGTAGATATCGCACTATTCTGTCACACTGAAGAGCATACACATCCCAACCATTCACTGATGAGCCGATAAGATATGATCCATGCCAAAACGCTGTGGAGTAGACAGTCTATTTGCCTGGCCATAATTTGGGAGAAAAGAAACTATTCATCTAGGTCGCACTGTAAGAGAAGACAGCTGAGAATAACAGCCAATTGCTAAGGCAAGAATATTCAGGTCTCTCCCACAAGTGGTTGTACACCGGTCATAGCCAGAAAATAACTAATGAAAGTGTCCACACTTCAGACCCTTCCAACAATTGAGGAACTTTTATTTCTATCATGGTGTTCCACCAAAAGAAGTCCACACTTCAGACCCTTCAACAAGGGAGGTTACTTTGATTTCTGTCAAGGTGTTCCAGCCAAATGAAAGACTCATCCCTTCGAAACCCAGTTCGTGTTTTGATCCCAGTCGTCCATCATGGATGAACAGGAGAAGACAACCCCCCCTCCCTACTTCTCCCACTGCAGCCCTTCGCTGCCTCGCTTCACTGACGTCATCAACCGGCACATTCAGTACCCCAACAGCCTACCCCTGGATCCCACACAGCCTACCATGGATCCCACACAGCCTACCCTGGATCTTACACAGCCTACCCCGATCTCCACACAGCCTACCCTGGATCCCACACAAGCCTACCCTGACAACAATCTTGAACATTCTGTGAATCCCACATAGCCCACCCTGGGACAGACAATATGATATTTGCAATTTAAAGACAAAATGAAGTTTGGAATGTTACAGACAATATTGATTGTTTGGAAATGTTTGGAATGTTACAGACAATAATGATAGTTTGGAATGTTAACATTACAGACAATATTGATAATTTGCCAATAGTTACAGACAATATTGATAGTTTGCAATGTTACAGACAAATAGTGATAGTTTCAATGTTCGTGACAAATAAACTCGTCTCAATGTAAACTCGTCTACTGTAATTAAACACTGACTGTCACCTCTTGTCAACAGTGGTTATCAATCTCCACCGCTGCCTATTTGCTGTGTCGCCTGTGAGCACGATAATGATATTTCTACAGAACACAAAGACAGAACGATGGTTTCATCTACAAACTTTTCGGATCTTAAAATACATATCTTGAGTGATAACGATATGACATTTTACAGGAAACCATAGACAGAGAGACACTAATCATCTTCACATAACTTCCTAACCTAAGCGAATATTATCTTGAATGCAAAAGATATTGACATTTTTATCGAAACCAAAGACAGAAAGATAGCAATCTCTGTACAGACTTATCTAATTCTTAACGAATTTAACATCGAATGAAAAATACTTTTCCACCCTACAATGCTATATAAAATAACAACCTAAACAATGTTTTCTAGTAGAACCTATTTGGGGTGATTACCATACAACATACTTATGGCTAATGGCTATATACGTTCTGCTGGTCCCTGCCAAGTTTCTTCAATGGCTGGGACCAGTCTGCTCTTCAACAAGAAAGGTGGCCCAGCTGGACAAACGACAAAGATCCAGAACAAATTTTGGCAAGTCCAAGGACTGAGAACGTCGGCCGAGGCCACAACGAGACTACCTGTTGACCTTCCGACCCTGGACCTGAGAGCAAGAGTTCCAGAGGGTCCAAGTGGAGTTTGAGTGGTCGACAAGACGTATCCACAACACTGGCTACCCGGAGCAGATCTGTGGAGAGCATCCTGTATGACAGAGACGTTTACTGCCCTAACAATGCACCCACGGCCCTTGGACTGCTCTCAATGGGTGCCCCTTTCTGTGAAATTCCATGCCGGCAAGGTCGTACCACGTACGAGCCAAACAGAGCCAAGTCAACAAGTGTGTTCATGTAAAAACACACTCACACACACACGACACACCCACACACAACACACAAACACGACACACACACACACACACACACACACACACACACACACACACACACACAACACACACACACACACACACACCCACCACAACACGATATGTGTTTTAGGAAATGTGAGTTTTGAATTAGTTGATTGGAAGTTGTCTTTATCAAGACCAGATAGCTGATTTATACGGAGTGACAGCCATAACATGGCCCTTTGCTGTCGGCGAGGGCTATCATAAACATGCATCAACACATCATTCATCATCATCATCATCATCATCATCATCATCATCATCATCATCATCATCATCATCATCATCAACATCATCATCCATCGTCAATCCTCATCATCATCATCGGCGACGATCTATCGTAAATCATGGATGAGTTGTTGACGTCCATTTATCGTCGTCATCGTTGTTCCTGATGGACATCAAGGCCGACATCGAGATAACATTGTAACCTAATAGGTGGTCAAGACAAACAGGAAGTCATCATGAACCTTGAAACTAAATTGGTGGTCAAGACAAACCGGAAGTCATCAAGTTCATTGTAACCAATTAGGTGGACAAAGAACAAACAGAAGGTCATCATGTTCATTGTAACCTATTAGGTGGTGCACGACAAAAACAGGAAGTCATCATGTACAATGGTGCACGTATCAGGTGGTAGATACAAACAGGAAGTCATCATGTTCATTGTGACTGTATCAGTGGGAGCTGACTAAAACAGGAAGGTCATCATGTTCATTGTGACGTATCAGTGGAGAGGACAAACAGGAAGTCATCATGTTCCAATGTGACGTAATCAGGTGGAGAGGACAAACATGAATTCAAGAGAACGGGAAAACAACTCGATTCTGGCTCACCTGGTCACAACCAGTTCGAACCGTTTTGACTCCAAGAATCGGTGTTTATTCCCGTTCACTGACAAGAAATACTTCAATTAACCAAAAAATACGATTTTTAACAAAACAAACATACAGTGTAGGATTATCCGTATTTCAATAGCTAAAGTACTAGGGAGAAAAGTACGCACCGCACACATGTAATCCTAGTCCAGAAACAAAAGAACGAATAACGAACAACAAAGAAAATGTTACAAACCAGTCCAGTCCCACACTTACTAATGCAGAATAACCCGACTACTCTAAAGGGCTCTATTTTGTACCAGATAAATCACAGGAAAATACTACAAAACTTATCGGCAGACTTGAAAGAGTGGGAACGTAGGATGCTCCTCAGAGTCCATACTTTTTCTTGAACAAAGATAGCAATGATGAATTAGAACAAGGAAGAGGAGTATCTCAAGAGGAGAAATTTAAAGTAGGAAAAAAATATCTATTACACACTCGTTACACACCAGACCAGAAGGATATGGTAGGGATCATTGGTTAAGAAATGTACATTGAAACTTGTAAAAATGATAATCAATGAACAACTTGAAGAAAAGTTGGTGAAACTGAACCTCAGTCGTAATGAAAATGATCATTTTATGCACATTCTAATATAAGAAAACAATCATCCGACCAGCCGACAAAGGAACTGGTGTTGTTGTTATGAACAAAGATGGTTATATTTCCTGGGCTGCAACAATGAAATGACCATAAAGTGGAATCAACAACAATGATAGAAAAGACCTCACGAGATAGCAACAAAAAAGGTGAAAAAGATAGTGAAGAGAATGAATTAGAGAAGGGGTTATAATCCAAAGACCTACAACAGTACAACCTCCCACGCTATCCAAAAGTGGCAACACTGAAAGGGAAACCCAAACTATACAAAGCAAGTTGCACCATTGCGAACGATAGTCCATGGTAATAAGACACTCCCACAGAAAAGCTTGCAGAATTCACAGAGCCATGAGTTGAAGATTAACGGTCATTAACTCTCCACACGTAACATCAGAATACACCCAGACTTCATAAGTAATAAAAGGAATGTGCTTGTCCAGTCCCATACGATGCGATTCTGTTTTTGCTTGTGATTAAGAGAAAACTCTAACCCCTCAGTGCATCTGAAAGAGGGAATAGAAGCATGTGAAAAGCTTTACAAAGCAGACCTAGACCCATCGTACTCGAACGACGTGCAATTGAAATGACTTGAAAACTGTTTTTAGATTAAAATGGATTCAGAATAGGGGATTCACACTACAAACAGACAGATGGAATAGCCAAGGGTCCAGACCTAGGGAGAAACTTATGCTTGTAAACATACATGCGAAGTGGGATGAGAAGCTTTTGGAGTTTGAACAGAAACCTTATTACTACAAACGTTTACATTGATATGGTTTTGGCATTTGGAATGGTGACCTTGACTCCCATTTTACCGTTTCACAGATATGCCACAGACCAAACATAACAACATAAAAATCACTCTACGATGGAGTAAAAACAAATTGAATCTTCCTTGACAACTGGTTAAGTAAGACATGGCCTATGTCAACACAGATCTGTTCAAGAAATATAGTGATAAACCATTATCTCAGGCAGGATTTCCTTGCCATCCCCCACATAACAAAAAAATCTCTAGCATATGGTTTGGGTTGTATAGTTTGAAAAATCTGTGAAAAGGATGAGGAATATCTAAAACAACAGAACTGAACATAAGAACCATTTGCGCAAACGACGTGGGCTATAGTAGCAAACTCATAGAAGGTCAGTTTGAAAACATTTGATAACATAGATAGAATCCGACTTCCTTCGGGGTTCTTCAAAAAAAAAGAAAGGACAAAAACACTAAAAGGATTACCACAAGTGTATGACCAATATTCAAGATTGTTGCCAGATGTACAAGCTGGTACAAAAGAACATAGTATACGCTCTATAAGTCAGAATACATGCCCAATTATTCCCAAAGACAATCTACCATGCCTGCAAACAAACGGGATAAAAATTTTGTGAATACGTTGGATTCACCAAAAAACTTAAAGAGCAGAGAATGGAAAAGCAGAAAATTGTGAATGAGACAAACCTGTTCATCATATAACATCAACAGAGGTTGACACAAAGCGAGAAAACATCGCACAATGTTATGAGTAACGAGACATGTGCGGATAGAAATTTGATATATGCTCAGTTGTGTAACCGGTGAAAAAAGACATATTAAGGATGTTGGTGAAACGGACGTTCATATGAAAGAAAGAATAGCGGAACACAGACGAGACATCAAGTTCCCAAAGAGAAAAGCCAATAATGCGACATTCCCTTCAGCATTCATGGGAGACCTTTGCTGATGCAGTGTTTGCAAAAGCTTAGCGTGCAATCAAAAGCATCAGACTTATTGTCAGAGAAAAATGGATCTAACCATTGGTACAAGTGGCCAAAAGGATGTAATGATAAGACAAAATTGTTAACCAACCCAATCCAGATTTTAACCTGTAAACAACATTGAAGTAATGCAGGGAAATTTATATATATTATTTTTCAGGTGACAGTTCTTGTATGCCAAGCCCAGTCACAGACAGGACAATGGACGCAGTATTCCATTTTGTGAATTATGAAGCCCGTGTTTGTTTATTTTGTGGAGTATCATTAGGTTACTGTATAACACCACAGACACACACACAACTTGCACCCCTTTCCTCCCCCCACCTTCACCCCCCCCCCGCACCCCCTTTTTTTTTTTTTTTTTTGATCCTTGTTTGAAGACATCACACATTATGATGAACAGAAAATTGCGTATGATATTTATGACGTCAATTTCCTTATTTTTGCCCTGACCAGCCACCGAAATGGACAATAACATAGATAGCATTGTTTTTGTTTTATTTCCTCTTAGAAAGGGCCACGTGCCGAAAATTAGATTAGTGGAATTTGTGAATATTCTATACTGTATTACATCCTCATATGCGGACTATTGCTTTTTGTGTCTACTGTAATAAAGTTTTCAGATTTAAGTTTTATGCTTAATCCTTTAAGATATATTTCCTTATTCATTTTCAATAAAAAAAATGCAAAACTCTTCGCATCAACCACATTACTGATCAACACCATGGGTCTAACTTGAGACCATAGGCGCCCTAGGCCCCAAGCCAGATCCAGAAGGATCACAGATAAATGTGGCCCAGAATGTGAAGGTTTTTTGAGAATATGGCCTTCCAACAGTAGTATACCAAAAATACTTGGTTGCCTGCTCGCTAATTTGTCTAATTTTGGGGTGCAGACCCCTCACACCCCTTTTAAGAGACACTTCTTTCTTCCATATTTTTATATTTATTAGCAATCTGGGTTTACGGGCGTTTATAAGACCACGTCCAGTGACAAAGCCATACACACAAAATTGGTTAACGGGCGTATCAATAGCTACTGACGGACCAGTGACCCAAAGACACGAAAAAGGAAGAGATCAACTAGGGGCAGGGAACATAGGGCCAAATTTAGTTAGACTTTTGCAATACTCATGACTAACAAGAATATAAAACCAACCGCAGAGCATATTCTCAATTCTCAACTATATTACTATGAGATTTATATATAATAATTATACATACCCGACACATAACACGGTCTTTTTTTCACGTGGAGACATTTGTCCAATGAGCAAAATGAGGATAGCTCCGCGCGCAATATCCACTGAATCACTGCACACGCGTCGCAGCCCGCTGGCTATTGTAATTTTGTGTAATTTGACATGGCTGATTTGCGATGGCTGGTTTCGCTACTAGTAAAAGCGACAAATATGCTACGCCCCGGCTCTCTGCAATTTTGTAAGCCAATAAAAAGAAGGGTTATGCACAAAGGAAAGCAACCCTTTAGAAAAATAGAGGAGGAGTTGTCTCCCAAAAATATGTAACAATGGATGTGTTTTTATTATTAATTTTCATCAAGTCGCCATAGGTAATGTTATTCAAGTCGCTAATCAAAGTCTTCAAAGTTCATACTCAAGTAACTTAAGTTCTTAATTAAAAATGAACTCATAAGATCTTAATAAGTTCTCATCAAGTCACCACAAGTCTTAACGTTAAGTTACCTCAAGAATGAATTAAGATTATCCTCTAAGAACAACCAAGTTCTTATTCAAGTCAACAGTATAATTATTTTTATTAATTTCTTAAAGTAATATTCCATCTGAACAGGATCAAAAATATCGTTTGTTGTTGCGGTTCTCTGGCATGCTGTTGTGTTCGGATTTTGTATTTAGTGAGTTGAGAAAATTGGACTGCTTTGGTTTTTGTTGCTTTTGTTTATCGTATTTTATAACCGTAATAACCACCAACCACCCTCCCTAAACAGCAAAGCCGCCAAAAATGACAAATGCATTAAGAAAATATGAAAGAATTTTGGCGGTGTAAGCACCCCTGTTGATGTAGGCCTCGAATCAACTTTTCTGGCGTTTATATAGCCGGCATAGAAACAACAGGCTGCGGCTTCTGGACTTTTTTATCTTCTGTTATCGTAACTGTAATTTTTTTTTGTTTGTTCCACCACTCTGCTAATATTTTTTTTTCCTGCGCAAAGCGACCAGGATTGAGGGGGTTACCTGGGTTACTTTATGTTCACCTGATCAATGTTTTCTGATTCGATTCTGCTGCATTTCTGGCTCGGTCATTTTGAAGGGAAATAAAATCTATATGATATAAAAGTAATTAATTCATTATCCACATCAGCGGCGACAATATTGTTTCCAAAATCTGAAAAACCAGATCACTCCTAAGAGACGTCCTAAATGACTATTGTTAAAACTGGATCCTGCGTTAAATCATACAAAAAGCTTGTTCAGAATCAATAGCGCAAATTTACTTACCTAGATTTAGTTGTAGCAAACATAGAGAGCCTTTTTTGCCAAGACACTTTTTTAAATTTAATAATATATTATATACATTTTAACATGACCACATTCTTGAACGTCCCAGTTGTGCGCATCATACCTGTTAGATTTACTTACAAATGACTTGTGCGACAATTGTTGAATCTGTTCAAATGCTGATTTCATATACCGAGGAACTGTTTGTTTTTCCGCAGCTGCCAAAGAAGACAGACCTCTATCCTTTAGGCATCAAAGCTATTGTCATCAACTTCTTCATTTGAAATTCCAAGACTGTATTAGGACGCTCAGCTAAGCTGAAGCCGATCGACGCTGATCATGTTATTATTACTAAATATAAATTAATATTTTGTTTTTAAAAATGAGCGCTGAAAAACTGTTACCAAGCTTGTATACCATTCCTGCTGTTATTTGAGGCCTAATTAATAGGATACACAAGCTTGTTACAATCCTTTAAAAATAAAACCGGCTTATTTTGGCAAACAAGACTTTGTAGACATAGCAAAAGCTGATTGCAAATCAATAGCAGCTTCGTTCGCTACGAAAGATTATTTTCCTAGTTCAAGCAAGGAAATAATTCCTGAGACAGCTATCAATATGTAAAAAATTAAAAAAATACATTTATAAAATGGCTTCAATTCGTATTGATGAAAGGCGGTGCTGTGGTTAATTAATGCGCTTGCTTTATAGGGAAGTAATTATGCATTGAGTAGTAAACTGCGGGATTACGGCGAGAGAAAAAGACATAACAAAGCAATGAGCAACTAGCAGGCTGCACAAGACGCCTATGAAAGATAAAAGCAGAGAAATTGAGGTCAGTAAGATTTTATTAAAACAAAACTGAAAAACAGGGCCATGCGCGGCTTACACATTTAAACGATGTTGAACAAGCAATAACAGAATATTAATCTGTAACTAGTAAAACACAGGCCCAACCAAACGAGACAATAGCCCCTACCAAAATTTATTGACTTATTTATCAGCCCATGAGAAAAACAAAAGAATGCAAAAATCGTGTTAATCGACCTTTTGGTATGACCGTTGTGTAATTTTGGTTGCACATAATATTGGCTGTAATAAAAATGGAACAAAACTTTATTCTTCGCCAAAAGGATATTAAGGGAATCACGCAATAAAAAAGCTAAGCCCATCAGCAGGAGTCCAGTGACCAAAACAGCAAAGGGAAAGGTTAACTAAACAAGCGATTTGGCAAATTTATATACCTGCACCTAGGCGAATACAAGAAGAGACCGCACTATGTGAATACAATACCGAACGACACCCATCAAATATCAAAAACCTACTATAATTAACCCATGAACCAATTAGAACGAAAAAATTTAGAACGCCCTCCACAGGTCAATGAGACAAGCTTCAAGATAACAACCCCGATGCGGAAAGGAACCTTTAACACAAAAAGCTACACTGTTCAGCTGTACTGATTTGCCATACAACTGATATAACAAACGGGGTCCCATAAACCTTAAAATTTACATCGCATGATGCCCAGTCGAATGATGGAAAAGTAAATTAAAGGTCGAGAGTGAATCAATTATAGGTTAAAACATCAGTTACCATTAAAAGAGCATTCCAGAGTTCACAGATCACCGGCTTTAGTGTTGAAAACTTTAACAAACATATATATCTGAAAGACATTTTTTCCTACCAGTTAGCACAGAGAGCTGATTGACAATTCCACTGCAACACAGAATGGTGATTTAGAAGACTGGGCCCTCAAGATTTGCGCGCAAAGAAAAAATGAAGAATTTAAAAGGACTGAAAACCAGTACAAAAGCAATCAAAAACAAACAATCAATGTTGTAGAAGGAAAAGCCTTCATGTCAAATCTATGACCGGCCAAACAATTGCCCATTTATGGTTTTGAAATAAGGTACGCAATAATTACCTTGGGGGAAAGGAGGGACACTCGCATCCGTTCAACCGATCCAGTTTGGAGAGTTGACCATATGAAATAAAGAAAATTGTAAAAATGAAATCCGCTCCGGAGTATTAATTCCGAGAAACTGACACAGCCCAAAACAAGCAGCACTCAAAGATCAATTTGTGAAGGAAGAACTTCAGATAATCCCACCAGAAACAGTTCCGTTGCATAATAAATATTTAATATTACATAAATAAATTTGCGTCAAACAAGGAAGCTCAGGTAAAACGTAAACAAGCGAAACAAGAAATGATAATAAAGAGAACTTGGAATTAATCCGTGAATCCAAATGAACGAGTTCTGCTATTACGGAATTAATATGAGAAACACATTGGTAAGGATTCTGCTGTCAAGAAACAAATACGAGGATTCATATGGCACATGGCACTCGCATCCAGATCACTTACAGAGGCCCAAAATCCCCAAATATTGTGACTATCAAAAAAAATGGGAAAAAGATATCTTGAATAATAAAAACAATTCGAGCTAACGTCAAGCAAACCTCGGAAAAAAATTTGAATGAATTGGAAATATATATGATTGATTTTTCTGATAAATTTCAGGAAAAAAATATGAACTCCCGAATAAAACACTTCGTGAAGAAGATACAGTAAAAGTAAATACAGTTCTCATACCAGTAGCCCAATTGCATATGAAAACCTCTGATTAACAAATCCACGTTTAGGAGTGTTTGTCAATCTAATGACTTTCTTTGTTACAACATTTGTGTAGATCTCATGAAGAATTAGATTCGCAGTTTTACGGTTAGTCATGAAGAAAAGTTATGTTTAATGAACAATGCTTCTTTGAAGTTGACATGTGATATGTTTGACTGCACAACCAACTGCGAGATATTCCCTTTGCTTTCTTAATGTTTTTCATCTGCTCGAAAGACTGTGAACAAATTCGACCTTAAAAAAACCAACAAACTCCTATAAACACCCACCCCCCTCCAGATAATTCAAACCCTTCATCTTTCCCAAAAACCTCTTCTTGTTAGTAATTGAATGCAAAAGGCGAATCATTAGTGTAACAGATGTATCATACCATGCCTGCAAGCCCTTTAGCTACTACTCTAATTCCATGTCTTTAATAGATGTCTTCATAGGGGATATCTATAACAAACTTCTGTATCTGTTACATACTCATGGACTCGGGAAACGAAACGAGGGTTTAAAAGTAGTCATAAAAGAAATTCTAGACATCGAAAAAGCTTTGATAATTCAAAAACATTGAACCCAATAAAAAATATCGAGGTCTTTCTAATTTGACTTTCTTTTTTTTTTTTATTTTCTTTTTATTCATCATAATGCCAACAAGCTGAATCATGAAATCTTCTAAAGACCCGTAATTGGTTTTGAGCAGCATTAATTGCTTTCGTTGTCTCACTGTGACCAAATCTGACATCTTTGCGCTTGTGAGGATTCCTCCTAGTCTTACCGAAACAGGCTGTTGTTCATCACTTGAAAACGTCTAAATAACTAAATTTTCCGAGGCATCAGTGGATGTTAGTTCTAAGAGTAAACAGTGGTTACAATATTAAATTATGGTTTCATGACAGTTCTAGATCAAAAAGCAATAAACGAATGAACGCTTGGATCAACTACATCAAACCATTCTTCAATAAAATTGTTAGAAGTCTGAAATGATCAGACAAAGTTTATTTTTTGTCTCTGAAGATTAAGGCACAAGTTTTGGGGTTTAAGCGCTGCTCCTGTTGGATTCATCTTTAAGACATTCAGTGCTGCTAATGGTAGTCATTAAGAAGGTCATGGAGTTCCTGAGGATATTCTAATCAACAGTCTCGCATGACACTCACGCTGACGATCTAGGGCGTCAATCTGACTCAAGCCCCACTTTACTTGCACTTTGCAACATTGCTTGTACCGCCGCCTATGACATTCAAAGTTTACATAAGGAAGTGAATTGCGCTCAGAAGCCCAACCATACAGATTGTATTGCATCTAAATACATACGAGATATTTTATAGAGACCTTTTACTTGGATCATAGTCGTCCAGATTTGCGGTTTGTTTGCTTTACAGTAAAGATGCGACGCCATAGCTAAATTCCTCCGCGTAATATCCGTTTTCAATCATCCTGAATCATTGGTAAATCTGACAAAACAACAATATTTTATCTAGAATCTTTAAGAAGCATCCCAGGACACATCCCGGGCCGCAGAAATGTATGCGCGGGAATCCAGCTATAATGTTTTCATGCAGTCTGTCTCTGTAATTTTCCAAAGACACCGCCAACAAACATGTATCAGGCCATTAACGATAAAGGAAGCATGATAGTCTCCCCAACGAATACAATCTAAATCAGCACGCTTCAATGAGCATGCTGTTAATCAGAATTACTTGAAGCCTATCCTCTAAGACTAGAAAAGAACGCATCTTAAAGGGCGGAAGTGTATCTCGACACACCTTTCCCAACTGGATCCATAAGTAATACATAAGGGTAAACGCCCTTTCAAACCTAAGAGTAAGGGTCAACATATATCTTCCGAAATTGGGCAGGACATTAAGTACAACGCCAGCTGAATCTAATCGAACCCCATCATTGCATGGCGATATGAGACATAAAAATTACATGTTTATTTAAAAGATGAAACACATGAACTTTTTTTCTGATGCTGTGGCAATGCATTGAGTATAAACCCTGAAGGGCGTTGGTTACTGCTTGCATTATCATGTGAGAGTCGTCAACCCCCGCAAGTTAATGAAAGAAGATGGGTAAATGTCAGCTCCATGTCTTATGAACAAACCTTATTTGAAGATTGGCTTTACTTGTGGCGCTGCATCCTCTGAACTTCGTTCCCGCTTAATGTATCATGGTCTCTTACTTGTTGGAATTGGCCGGCCTTCACTGTTATACATTAGTTCAAAACCACAAGATCCAACCAGGGAGTGTGGCTGATTTATATACTGTTGTAGATCTTCAGGCGACATAATCATGTACCTGAGAGATTCATATATAATTTCAATCAGTTAATTTACGCACCATGCTGCATGCGTTCAAAAGTATTTTTATATGGCAGCATCTGGCCTCAATAACGATTCTGGCGTTGAAAAGACGCCAATCCGACCTAGACAATAACGAAAGCAAACTGAACAAACTGTGTGTATTACACACTAAGGCTGTTTTTTGGAAGTTTCTGTGGGAAGGCCCATCCATAAAGGCACAAATGAGAGATTCGTAATATCTTGTCGAAAACAACATACGGAGATAATTAGCATCCGCTTCCAGTTCTTAAAACTACACTTTACTGCCTTCTCTAGGCGAATTAGTCTTCTGTAGAAACAGCAACTGGGCCGATACCGTGTTTCTTAGGTTCGTCTTGCGCTGTAGCAGATGAAACATGTATAAACATTTTCTTCTTACAGAATTCTTGATTAAATTATTTTATAATTATGCCCAATTTTTTTGAATTATACGTGAAAAAATCAACACATTGAGTTCGTATACAATGAGGAAAAGCGGTAGGCCCCGCTGGTTGAAAAAGCATCAGTAGTACGACAACATGAATTTTGGTCCTGCTCGCCAAACGTTGAGAACTGTTTCATTCTTGTGACACTTAAATTACCGGTGTAGAATTGTTTCGCTCATCCCATGTGTAGATAGACATTGACAGTTATTGGTTTGATAATTGTTGTTTCAAGACTGATCAAGGAAACCCCGCTAACAGAAAGATATTCCACTAAAGTTAAGATCAATGATGAATGGAGATAGTTAGACACTCTCTCTTGCGTGATTTTGCGACGTAATGCAGCCTTGCGAGAAACACACACATAAAACCAAGTTAGATTTGACCGTATTTCAATATGATTAGATCTGCGCTATTTATGCGACTACGCTGGAGGTAGTGGAAAGTAACCAAAGGAGCCACCACTCTGTGCAAAAACATAGACTTGATATCAAATACAGGATACTCTAAGCCTTTCGCCCCCACTAGACCAATCCATAGGCCACTCATATTGCTTCTTCAGTCCGCGGCCGCAACAAACTGGAAAGCAGTTGGTCAGTGCCAAACCAGGGAGTAAGGAGTCAGTAAAGGAGACAGAAAAACCTGTTGTTGAGTCTAGACCAAAAAAGAAAAAAAAAAAAACCCAGACAACAAGAATTAACTAATCAATTATTGTTAATAGTAAGTCACCTTAAAAAAAACACAAACATTACATTACCCTGGCGGGTCTATTGTTAGATTAAATACCTGGGAACTTGAGAATAGCAAAGCACACCACTTGCCTGTACGATTGTATGGATCAATCACATTTCTAATCAATAACAAGTTAAAGCTTATGCAAAAAAAAACTGCTCTCCTTAAAGCATTCCGTCAAACAATTCCTTCTTGTCCTTCATATATCTTAATCCATTTTTGAGGAGCTTTCTTTTCCCTAACTCCAACTATTTATTTAAATTAAAAAAAAAAATATAATCAGAATCAATATCAATCGGTCATTTTGTGCTTGGACTCATAAACTTAAAATAATAAACACCCTTCGAAGTTGTTACTGGTGATGGCGTTTAGAACAGAGTTTAATTTCCCGTTTACTTTTTTTTAAACAATAATTTTACTTTTTTAATTATCTGCTCTGAATGTCTGTCTGTTGAGGAAAAAAAACTTGCCCTCTGTGCTCGAGGGTGCGCCCTTTTTTTTGAAGATCTAAACTTAGTGTCTTTAAGTCATCAAAATCGGCCTGTTAAACGACTAAATACCTTCATCCGGATGTGCAGTCAGCTATAGCTTTTATTTATTGTCAGTGTTGAACGAGCTAAGTTTAGCTGTATATATAGTTGAACCATAGCTTGTGCTTTTGGAGTTAGTCTTTTAATTTTTTGCAAGCCGCACACTTCCAGCTAAGAAAACAGGCCCCTAGCTATAAGACAAACAAAACCGCCTAAAGGTAAATCTGCAGGTGCAACCAACACCTGTTGCAAAGAAGGCCTAACACGAGTACCCCTGCTGATAGTGCACTAAAAGTTGGATGATCCCATTAATAAACATAAGTGACAGGCATTAAATGCATCCGAATACAATCGTTTGGTTTTGCTGTATTTATGAAAGGTCCCTTGCACCTAGTTTTTTTGTGTCATGTGGAGTGTAATGTTTGTTAATCTCATCTAAAAGTTTTATATGTCAGGGTAGGGGATTCTAACATCTCTTATCAGTAAGTGTCTCTGCGCTGTAGGTACTTTTGGATAATGCAAAACAACATCTTTTTTAAAAAATAAAAATAATTAGTAAGTATATCATTTAATCTTTTTTCATGAATATTCACTGCGCATCATATATTAAAAAAACAAATAGTACAATAACTTTTTAGTTTTATATCACCATCTTTTTTTCTTATCAATTAGAATGTTAAATTTAGTCCGTCTTAAACCCAGCAGTTCTCCCACTTTTCCCATGCAAACTGAATTATCCTCAGTCGACCTTAGTCCATCCATAAGCCGTAATTTGTTGTTATATAATCATCTGAGTATCAAACATTTGAAGGTGTATATCCTTTAGACAACCAGTCTCCTGTTGGACTTCCTCTACACCTCCCACCCCCCCAAAAACAATTATCTTATTTATATTTCGTCAAAATGCAGTGATAAGGTTTAAGCCCGCTAGCGTAGATTTGGTTAGGTCTAACCCTCAAATCGAACAATGTACATTGTCGATAATATAATTAGGATTAATAAACTTTTCACATTCCTACTTCGAATGGTTTCTATCATCTTCATACAGCAGATAAAAATAGCCATTAAAGAAAAGAAAAGAAAAAAGCGAGCTTGCTTGCACACAAAAACTAGAAATTCCATAAAGCGTCGGCCTTGCTTCTTCTGGATAGTATTTGAAAGATGAATCCCTTTCGTAATATATTGCTAATTTTGACAGATAAATTGTTGCTTCAATCAGCCTTGCTAAATAGGGTTGCCTAAACAACGTCAAACACTAAACGAGATGTCGCGAAAATCTTTACTATTGCATCGGTGCTTTGAACTGTATACTCACGTTTTGTATATTCGTTAAAAGTTAGTTCATTATGGACAGACGCTCAGTCTTATTAATGCTCCTAGAAAGTCGATGCATTCGCACTTAACCACCAACTCAAAAATCCAAGGGGAAATGGAAAAGCGATTTTTCCAAACGGCAAAATTTAACATCCCCATACTTTTTGCCGCTTTATTTTATGCAAGTAGCATACATCTGCTGCGCCTAATTCTGAATCCAGGTGTTTTAGTGGCTTCTTCATTCTCTAAAATTACTTCCTTGAAACGCAATATCAGCCCTTTTTCATTCTGTTAGCCATAGATCAGAATAGGTAACAAATAAGTCAGCATAGTGTAAATAAAATATTTCTTGCCCGTTCATGCCCCTTCAAGTTTTATTATAAAATTTTTCTTAACAATTTGCCCGTCCCAAGAATCAGAAACAACGAGTCCTGTTTGGGTCTGTGTTACTGATTCGAGTTCTTTTTTGAAAGTACGTTGCGCAGAGCTCTGGCACAGATCCTTCAATCCGCTCCTAGGACCAGGAAATTTGACAGTAAAATTTGATTCTGCATCAATAGTAGAGACGGATTATTTGGAACAATAATATTCCGTTTATTTATCCCTTCACGCCAAAGGGCTCTTTCAGACTTCTAATGATCTATGCGGTCCAATAATCGAGCCATAAGTTGTTACATTTTTTTATAAATCAAATAAAAAGTTTATATTAAAGAACATGGCAGGCATTGAAGGTGAAGAAGTTTATGCTGTTTTTGAACCAGAGGAGAGACACATGAGTGAAACGGCTCCTTGATACAGCATCGCTCAGCGCTCTCAATGCGGAGCGGTGCTTCGTGATTACACAAAAGTACGGACGAGCATTTTACAAAGTTTAGGCTTAAAAAACCCCCCGAAACTTATAGATCCCTAATGATATTGAATTAAAAGAGAGGCCATTGTTATGTCAAAAACGATCAATGAAGAAACCTGTTCAGCTTACACTACACAGACCCATCAAAGTTTTTTTGAGCCGTGGGTCAATAAGAACAAGACACCCAATGAGCGTTACATAATTCGCCTTGCAATGTGCTAAACCAAAATTAGATAGGGGAGGCAGCAGCTAACAGTCAAAACAAACACCTACAAGAACTCCCAACACAGGATAGCCAAATACAAAACATGGGAACATAAAAGATTAAGACAAACATCAGACACAATAATATATGCCGACACCAGGATATTTATCAAAGAAACAGTACCAAAAAAAAACAATAATGCTTTCCTCGATAACCGAGACAAGAAAGTGTCCCTAATCAGGCTTTAAAGAACCTTCAGAGACGATAAAAAAAAATGTCATACAAATGGATGAACAAATGAGCATAACAAAAAAGACGAAGAAAAACTTCTGCAGAGTTGGCTGATGACGCCAACAAAGGACTTGAAGTTAAAAAAAGAAATACGCCCAAAGCATAAAAGAACATAAAAAAAAAACATATATACAGCAATACAAAAAGTTGTCCTACTTACCGCAAGAACAATACGATCTCCATCGACCAGAAAAAAAGATAAACATCCGAAAAAATTTTATAAAAGGACCACGACGCTAGCAAACTCATACAACGTTTTTTTAGCGAGCAAGGTGTCACATTAGAGTCAACGCGATATAACAGAGCATTAGGATTTTTTGCAATAAGTACACTTGGTGATGGCATATTACGTGCTTTGGTGGAGCTGGGCTTGTGTGCCAACCGCCGGCCAATCGCCGACTCCATCACCGTCGCCTGATAAAAAATCATGTAAAAAAAACCAGCTTGAACCATCTAGCGGGTTTAATTAAAAAAAATAGCCGTGAAAAAAGCCGTGGAAGCTTTACAGGTATATTAGGGGGATTTTATTTTGCTGCCTTATTTGGTCTCCTGCAGAGGCAAAGTGATGTTGCTTATTGATATGGCCGCGCATCTTATGGCATTAGTTCTCTAAAAGACGGGCTAATATTTAGTAAAATAAAGACCTAAGTAATTCCAAAGCAAGTTAAAATCAAAAACACGCGCTGTCTTATTCCATATTCCCAAGGTCATTATTTTTTAATGTTTTTTTTTTGACTTCGGCTTCTTTCAACAACGCCTCGCAATGAGGCCACGGGGAATTGGATGACATAAATCTTGGGGGGTCATCAGTTATGTTTAGCTGCTAGCAATATTACTTAGCTGGCTTCAGAAATTATTTCGTTTTTTTTTTCAGACGTTCTTTCCTGTTTCATAGATGCCCCGTGCCAAAGAGGATTAGCATTTATTTGTAGTTTATTATTGTTTCCTGATCAGGTGAGTCTAGTCAGAATGCAGCATGTAACAAAACCAGTGCCAACAGCGAAGTCTACTTTCGATCTTAGCGTATTGTAAAACATTTCTGGTACCATTTTAATACATGAAAAAAAGGTAAAACAACTGTAGAATTAATGCGTCACTCTAAATTTGCTAAGATTGTTTTAGTGCATCAAAACCAGTAGAAGGGTGCTGTTATGTTCGATCTTCGTTTGTGCTTGCGAACCTAGCAAACCCCGCCATACGTAAGTACGAACAGATATCCGTAAATATTTATTCGTATCTATCCTCTTTAGGTTAGGCCCTATAGAAGTGTCTAATAGAAATGTGTCCTGCTGTATTTGTGCTCTTGCCTATGACCCCGAGGTTGAACACCTGTGCCTGAAGAAAAGATGTGTAAGGTAGATTCCAGTATATAGTAATACTTTCTGGTGCACAGGCCCTACAAAATAAGTGAGCCTTAGCACCATGATTAGAACCAACTTTTGTCAAAGTCTGTCTAGCCATAATATATGAATTCGTTACAGAGATCTTTCATCAAAAAGCCTTCATGTCTATTCTGTTGCTGAATGGATTAAACGGCATTGTCATTCGTTAATGGCTCTTGTCATGTTCAGTTCAAAATAACCCCCTGTAGGTTGTAATCGAAAAAGAAAACTGTACACTGACCTCACCAAAAGGATCAGGATGAAGTTAAGTGATTCAGGCATACGAGACACTATCCCCACACCCAGTTGATTGCACAAAACAACAGCAAAGTATTAACTGTTCTGATAAAACTGCCATCGGAGACTAAACCACTGACTTTCGCGATGTGGTCATTTAATAAATAGGAGGGTTAAGATTAGAATTCTTCAATGGATTAATAACCTTTACTTCGAAAGGTTCAACAGATACACATGAAAATTGTCCAAGAGTAACAGTGTTATGGGTTTTTTAAGATTGTAGTGCGGGCGCAGCAGAATATTTTTGCATCAGTATAATTAAATGCTGGTGTCAATTTTAATTTACGTAAAAAAAATGTTTGTTAACAATAACAACACAAGACGTCCATTTTCGTTATTAAAACATGCTATTGAAAAACTCTTGCGGAAACCACAAAACGGTCCGCGCCTCCAATGAAATATTTTACAAGTCGTATTGATTAATATAAGAGAAATCAAGGAGAATAATAAGTTCTCAAACAAAGACAAAACACAGGTGGGCCCAAAGTAAGCCAATCAACACATAACTGATGGCTATATACGGGTTTTTGCTCACTAAAAGACACACTGTCTACTTCAACATTTAACTCACAAAACTCAACAAACTTAACAATCGAAAACTAAAAAACAATGTTAACTCATTTACAAGCCTGAAGATAAGGAGGTTATACTATTATGATAAAGATCCCAGCTAAAATGTAGTCTTTGGCAGCTGACAATCCACGTTTAGAGTTACAACCAGACAAAACCTACTTAAGTGTGGGAAAATCCGCGCGATCTTTCATTACAATACCGTTGCTCTAATGTTCATTTGATGAGCTAAAGCACTTGATGAAAACTTTAAATGATGTAAAGGGCCCTGCAACTGTTTTTAAGAGCTCTTCCTGTCAGGGAAAGCATCATAATGCGATTATGAAATTTAAACAATTCCCTAAATTACAGTTTAAAAGATTAGTTATTGTGGGAGGGTCGATCATATATTATAAAAATCACAGAACAAAACGGCGAAAGATGAGAAATGGTGAGCAAGACCTACACATTGATATATAGTAAATAAAATTAATTAGTACGATCTAAAACATGTTCCTCGTTGGGCCAGACTGAAGCCATCGGAGAGTTACATTAGCGCGCTGTGGAGGGTGTATTAACTTTAGAATTAAAAAGACTTTGCAGCAGACTTACGCCTTATGAACAGAACGGTGAGGATACGCTTAGATAGGTTTTGAGTACACTAAAGAAGGGATTATAATAACAAAAGAAGTAGGCGACAGCAAAAAGTTTCCTACACTAGAAGCAAACTAAACAAACTGGCGCAATGTAGAAGCAAATAATGCTGGCCAGTATGAATATCAAATAGATCGAAAAAAACCCTGACAGCAAATGCAACTTAGAACCATAATTAGAATGGCCAATAAAATTTGAATTCATTAAGCCCCATTACATTTTATTAAGAGTTTTTATTTTTTTTAATTATCATTTTTCATTTATACGTCCCCCTCCCCAAAAAATTTTCAGAAAAGCATTCGAACTTCTGGCCCTTTACATGTAATTCTTTATGCCCAGGAGGACAATAGTTCGGAAAGAGATTGAAATAAAGCCGTATGGGAATAAACAGTACATCCTCCACAGAAGAGAATCATTTATGAAAGATGCTTCTACAAAAAAACAGTATCAAATCCATCAAATGAAAATAGGAGAACACGTTCCCAAATGATAATCTAGACAGCACAAAAGTTTAAGGGCCCGCCTTAGATTTTATGGGGAACACTACTAAGTAAAAGGGATCTGAATTCACGTAAAAACAAAGCGCAGCGTGATTCATTCTGAGCTATTCTGACAGCTCAACACAAAACAATACCACATTGATACCGAAATAATCTTTACCGACGACCAATTTATTTTCGGGTCGAGAATTATGCGCTCAGCCAAACAACAATAAAAAACACCCAAAAATCCGTTGAATAAATGCATGAGAGTTTTATGGCCAGGTTCGCAGATACACCGCATTTTTGAATAGTATAAAATTCTGGCACAGTGCCCGTGCAAGAAGGCAGCCTAATAGATTGAATGTTGAAGACCCACTTTTCCAATACAATTTGCCCTAGCGGAGGGTATAAAAAGACCGCTCCACGTGCTGGCAATAAACCAAGCTCCCTCCAGACGAAAAGCTGTCAACACTAACTAGATCGCGGGGGGCGGCGCGGCGGCCTGGGCACTGGGAAGGCACCCAGATGTCATATATCTGGAAGAGAGAGGTGGTCAATAAGGACCGGTCTGGAGTGAGCACACTGCACATTACATTCAACAACGCTTCACCAGCGAAACCAAGACAACAGTGAGATGCCTAGGAACGACCACGCTCAGGGTGGCCAAGAATCGCACCACCGGCAAAGACGATGAAGCGCTACTTACTTATTGCATTGACGGACGAGGCATTCCGCAGCAGAACTCAACAATGTCAACCAATCGTGAGACAAGGAGTCTAAGGAAGAACGACAAGAACAATCACGTAAGTCGCCAGACTTCCGAGGAGCGCCTTCCACAGTTTTTCAAAACCCTCCGCTCAAGAAGGCCCGCCGGTCCGTCTCCCACTAACATCCCACTAACACAGCACCATCGATACAGGCAGTAGAGGGAGGAGGTGTCGACGTCACAGATGATGGACGAGGCAGCAATGGAAGCAACTACAACCTCTTCACACCGATGAGTCAAGAATCACCCCTGTCCGAAATTGATTGCCGGTACGGCTTCTGGCGGGTCCCCCCGTCCAGGGAGGAGGCTTGCTGATGGCTGCTTTCGTGAACACGATCGCTATGGAGTGCGGCACCCTGATGTGTATGGGGAACATTCCACCTTCAAGTGCAGGACAACCCCTTCACCTTGTGCCAGGCAGCTGTACTGGGCGTATAGGTCCAGAGATAATCGAGAGGCCGTTGATTATCCCCACTCTGCAAGCCATGGGACCCCGGTCCACCCACATGGACGACAACAGCCACTTTAACCCCAAACCGCGCCCGTGAGGAGAACGACTACCTGAGGCAGCAGCAGGTTCACATCGACTGGACTGGCCATCGCGTTCGCCTATTTGAACCCTATTGAGAACTTTTGGGACCATCTGGAACGCCGCTCCACGACAACCACCCTCCTCTCTTGTTGACCCCCTCCACCAACTGTTTAATTCCAATTTCTGCTGCAGGCGTGAACGCCCATGAGCCTCAACAGGACCCTTGTGACTCTGATCCAGTCCATGAGGCCTAGATGCGTGGAATGTGTGGGTGCAAATGGCGGACATACGCACTACTGAAGCTTTAAAATAAACTTTCTTGTGAATTGTCAATTTTGTGATTTTCAAAAAGAGGGGTTATGATGTTTGATCCTTTATTTTGTCCAGAAAAATTGAATTGACACAATTGCAATGGCATTGACATGAAAGCTAAAGACATGAAATAAAATACGGTATAAGCTGTTTTCCTGTGCGTTATGTCGTTTTATTTTGGTGAGAGTTTTTCTGTCTGGCCCTTAACTTTTTGTGACTAGCTTTATTGAAATTTCTGTCTTAAAAGATGTGGAGAGGGATGGGGTTGTGGGCGTTAGTGACGTCCTTCTAAAAGGAATTCTAATTAGCTGGCAAAAGTTAGACGTTGAAAAACTTAAAGTTGCCGTCATCATTCTTCACAATGGTGAGGATTATTAAGGTCATAACAACCAGTGACAGAATCAATATTAGTCTAAATAGAAACAATCTTACAGAACTGAATTGGATTAATCTTACACATTTAGATCTTATAGGATTTTATTATACTGAACAAGTTCTGACAGAGAGTATGATAAAAACAATAACTGGATTAGATTAAATTCTGTTATAAAACTATGGAGCAGACGACTTTGGCGTCAATGCCAATGTTAAACTTTATGACAAAAAACCCTCATTGTTCATTGATTTGTGGGCAGACTGGTTGCGGAAAAACAATATTTGTCCTAGACTTATTACAAACAGTTTATCGCTATAATTTTGATAATATTGTGATTTTCTGTCCAACACTTAAATGGAACAAAGCATATCATGATAGAAGGTTTATATGGACAGATGATAACATATATTAGTTGATCCTAGCAATAAACTGAGTGAGTGTTTAGAACAGTTTTATAAACTGTTTGAAGGAACGCAGACCCTATTTATTATAGATGACTGTTCGGCAGAAAGAGACATAGTTAAAAAGAGAAACACTTTGTCAAAACTAGCCTTCAGTGGAAGACATGCTGGGATAAGTGTGTGGATTTTATGTCAAAAATATAACTCAGTTTTAAAAGACTTTAGAGAACAGTTAAAGACTGTAGTTTTATTTCACATGAAAGACAGAGACTCATTTGAAGAATGTTTGCGTGAAAATGATGTTATTGAAAATGACCAGGAAAAACAAAGGATTAAGCAAAAACTAAAATCTGAAAACTTTAGTAAATTAGTATTGAAAACGGATAATCCTACACAGTATGTTTGTTTGTAAAAAATCGTTATTTTTTGGTTATTGAAGTCTTACTTGTCAGAGAGAACGGGAAAACACCGATTCTGGAGTCAACCGGTCGAAACTGGTTGAGACCGGGTGAGCCAGAATCGGTGTTTTCCCGTTCTCTAGTCATCATGTTCATTGTGACGTATATCAGGTGGAGATGACAAACAGGAAGTCATCATGTTCATTGTGACGTATCAGGTGGAGATGACAAACAGGAAGTCATCATGTTCATTGTGACGTATCAGGTGGAGAAGACAAACAGCAAGTCATCATGTTCATTGTGACGTATATCAGATGGAGATGACAAACAGGAAGTCATCACGTTCATTGTGACGTATCAGGTGGAGATGACAAACAGGAAGTCATCATGTTCATTGTGACGTATATCAGATGGAGATGACAAACAGGAAGTCATCATGTTCATTGTGACGTATCAGGTGGAGAGGACAAACAGGAAGTCGCTGATCGCACCGAGAAGCTGGGACTGGAGTCACGTGACCAGACCATCTACTATGACGTCTTCACTAACACTGACATCACGCAGATGCGAGTGACTCTGATGATGATGATGATGAGGATGGTGATGGTGATGATGATGATGATGATGATGGTGATGGTGATGATCATGATGATAATGATGATGATCTTACAGCTGATGGTGGTGATGATATGAAAATGATGATAATAATGGATGGCTGTGATATGATGTTGATGATAATAATGGATGACTGATATGATGACGATAACGGTGAAGGTGATGCCGGTGATAATCTTTGGCAATAACGATCATGATGATGACATTAATCACGAGGGCGTCGATGAGCTGAAAGGGACGTGTGCAAATCCTGCAATGCAATCTCTTCACCAACATTGCGTCTGCATTGTTGTGATAAAAGGGATGATTATGACGTTGATCAGACGACAATGCTTATAAGAAGAAGAAGAAGAAGAAGAAGAAGAAGAAGAAGAAGAAAGAAGAAGAAGAAGACGACGACGACGACGACGACGACGACGACGACGACGACGACGACGACGACGAAGAAGAAGAAGTAGATGGCGATGATGATCATTATAATGACGAAGATGACAAGAATGATAACGATGGTGATGGTAACAATAATACAATGATAAAGCGACCAGATCACTTCAATTAATATGGCACTTCATCAAAAACAAATGTAAATAATGATTATTTATTAGAACTGTGATAATAGTGACGACAACGACGACGATAACGACGGCGACGGTGATGATGACAATGATGATGATGATGATGATGATGATGATGATGATGATGATGATGATGATGATGATGATGATGATAATGATGATGATGATGATGATGATGATGCTGACCATGGATATCACGATAACAATGGTAATGATAATTATGATCAAAGTTATGATCAAAATGATAATTAGATTAAAATGATGACTATGATCATAACGATGATTATGATGACCATGCCGCTGCTGGTAGTGATGATGATGATCAACACATTGACGATAATGACGATGATATATAGCAACTAGTTAGATGTCCAGATACATTTATATGACTTCGCATCAGTGCGAAAGGACAAGGACAAATTCATGATTACCAGAAAGCAAGACATTCATTCCTTTTATACCGTGTGACATCGTAGCCACTGAGTGTAATTATACTTTCAGAGATGATGATGATGACTCACTGACATGACTGTGACGACGTAAATACATGATCTCTACTGTTTGAGGTGGCGAGGGCTCAGTGGTCCAATCACTGGTTGTTTGTCCGGGGACTCACGGGGTTACGTCCTGATAAACCTGCTGGTTGATGAATTGCCTGGATTGTTTTTTAAAATCTCCCATAATACCACGCAACCCCCATCCTTCTCCCCGCCGCCTACCCCACCCTGTTAAGCTCCCATCCACCTCCCACACCCCTCTTCCTTTTTGTGTGCCTGGACATCGAAGTTAAACGGTACTCAATAAGTTTGTAACCAATGTCAACTTTGGGTCGGTTACTGCAAGACAAAAAAAACATAAAACAAAAGACAACAACAACAACAAAAACACATGACCATCCACTATCCACACGGAAAGTGATGATTGGGAGCAAACGAGCGCTGCAAAGCATACTCACTTCTCACGTGGAATGTTTTAATCAGCACAGAAACATCACAAGAGAAGAAGAAACAATTCTTAATTCAGCGCCTTCTGATTGTTCGAACACCAAGCCAGGAAGCCTCTCCCGCCTGGTCAGTTTGGGCTGATTTGCCTGAACAGAAGCTACACATCATGTAGACACCAGTATCTGTAGAAACGATTTTACCGCCCGGCACACCAATTCGCACATCATGTAGACGCCAGTATTTGTAGAAATGATTTTACCGCCCGACAAACCAATTCGCACAGTGCTGGAAGAATAATGGGATACCGACACACCGACATGTCATTCAATGAACTACGATTTTCAGAATTTGGATGCTCAGACAAACACACTCACTTCAACAGTGATATTTTCAAAACTAATCAATCCGGGAAGAGAGAAGAGAGAGAGAGAGAAGAGAGAGAGAGAGAGAGAGAGAGAGAGAGAGAGAGAGAGAGAGAGAGAGAGAGAGAGAGAGAGAGAGAGAGAGAGAACTGAACTCTGAAATTCTGTATACAATAGGTAGACGTTTGCTGATATTAAAATGAAAATGAGTAAGGGTCATCAGCAAAAGCAAGTTATTTGTTTACAGAAACACACAAGCGAACAGTTACAAGAGAAAATAATTCAAGAGAGAGAGAGAGAGAGAGAGAGAGAGAGAGAGAGAGAGAGGGGAGAGAGAGAGAGAGAGAGAGAGAGAGAGAGAGAGAGAGAGAATTAGCATGATTATCATAGATGAATCATTTTCAATATATTGGAGTGTTTGTGCTACTGTTCGACTTCGCATTGTTTGGGTGCAGCGCTCAAAAGAGTTTACTTGGAAGCAGACATTTTTGTTGTTCTCCCATCTGTCATTCAGCATGCAGATGATGATGAAGATGATGATGAGATGATGATGATGATGATGGTGGTGATGATGATGATGATGATGATGTTGAGGATGTGTGATGATTGATGGTGTGTTGTATGAGTGATGTGGTGATGATGAGTGAGTGGTGAGATGATGGATGATGGTGAGATGATGATGGTGGTGATGTGATGTGAGATTGTGATGATGAGTGAGGATGAGATGAT
>JAFLJL010000190.1:5000-14050 GCA_018398815.1 Conus ventricosus | reverse complement strand
TGCAATTTATCGATTTGCGGTGTCGCGTAACGACGGCGGCAGACCAGTCTGGAGTAGAATAGTCAACCCATATATATTTTAAGGTGCTTTTTATGTGTCTGGGAGAGAATGTGAATATGTTTGTTCACGATCGCCCATGTTATTCTGCACGTAAGCCCCCGTTTTAAAGTGTTAATTTCGTCAATATTTAGAGGTTTTTGAGGTGTTAATTTTTTTGTGAAATAGGTGTTAATTTTGGCCAAAACTGATATGTGATGGACGTGATTTGTATGTGAAAAGGGGGGTTTTTGGGAAAAATAAGATGGGTGAGCTTGAACATTCTCTGTTTATATATATATATATATATATATATATATATGTGTGTGTGGTGTGTGGTGTGTGTGTGTGTGTGTGTGTGTGTGTGTGTGTGTGTGTTACAGTAAATTTATCAAATCAGGAAGTTTATAAATTTCCCAAACATTTCAGTAAATTTATAAAGTTACTGTTTCACTCAGGAAATTTACAAATTTCCTAAAAAGTCTAGGAAATTTATAAATTTCCTGATTTTAAAGGCCAGGAAATTTATAAATTTATTGAAACCTTGCACACCACAGACATCGAGAATTACACATGAGTTTTGCTTTGAAGCATTTGCACTTGTTTGTTTGGCACTTTCTCGCTCCACCCCCACAGTTGCACTTAGTGTAGCCTTGACCCCCTGATGCTGATTCTGCAACAACAGCTGATCGCAGAGATACCTGTTTTTCAAGATTAACATCAGTCATCAAAAGCAGTCTTTGAGGGCATAGATCAAACTGGTTTCGTGAATACCCTCCCCTCAAAACGCCAGCCTTCATTGCAATGGTATGAATGTCAGTTTTGAAGTCCCTGTTTACAATAACACCTAAAATGTTTCTGGCATCGCCTCTGCCACGATTGACCATGGGCACTGGCACTGTCACATTGTCGTCTACTTCTCCACATTTGAAATCCACCCTGCTTCTTTTTACCATTCGTTCTGCTTGACACAGTTGACCAGTGAAAGTCCTTTTTCGAGCGTGTTTAACTCTTTCACAGTGGTCAATTAACTGCAATGCTATGTCAGGGGTAGCAGGCTCCGCTGTTGTCGTAGCAGAGGTAGCTGTGGTGATGGCTGCATCAGTTATGATGATGGTCACGTCAGCTGATAAAGTAGCAGGTTCAGCTGATGTCGTAGAAGCAGAGCCAGTTGTGATGATGGCCGCATCAGCTGATAAAGTCGCAGGTTCCGCTGATGTCGTAGCAGAGGTAGCTGTGGTGATGGCTCCGTCAGTTGTGATGATAGCTGCATCAGCTGATAAATAAAGTAGCAGGTTCAGCTGATGTCATAGTAGCAGAGTCAGTTGTGATGATGGCTGCATCAACTGATTAGGCAGCAGGTTTAGTTGAAGTGAAGGCAGATTGAGGCAAATCCAGTCTTACAATATCTTCCTCTGTCTCTAAATTATTCAGGATTTCATGTGGCAATGTTGATGTTGTCAACCCAACAGGAGCCTCGTTTCCGAACAAGGCTGAATACGGTGATTTCAAGATAACACATATCAGTATTGCAGTAAGTGAAGTGGGTTCACTTTTCAAGATAACACATATCAGTATTGCAGTAAGTGAAGTGGGTTCACTTTTCAAGATAACACATATCAGTATTGCAGTAAGTGAAATGGGTTCACTTTTCAAGATAACACATATCAGTATTGCAGTAAGTGAAATGGGTTCACTTTTCAAGATAACACATATCAGTATTGCAGTAAGTGTAACATATACATTTAATTCATATAATGTATTTACACATATTATAGAGAAAATATGCATAACATGTAAGTTAGCACAGGTACGTAAGAATGTCCACTGCTTTTCCCTTTTCCTTTTCTATTTTCCTTCTGGCCAGTCTCTCTCGATACTCTTCATGCGCGGACCTACAAACGCACAATCCTTGATCACAAGCCAGTCTATAACCGCATTGCTCAGGAATATAAGGTACCTTCGCCCAAGGAACTTTATAACGCTTTTGTTGGGCAAAGTTAATATAGCAGATGTATAAAACGGATACTTAATGAATGAATACTTAACGACCCCACTAAAATCCGGATCTGCTTTGGTCATGGAGAGACTCTGTAGATTCTTTAAGTGTTGATAATAGCAGCGGCGATTCTCAGGTCTATGATTACATAGTCACAGTCATAATACTGTACAGCCTCCTCTTCATGAAAACTATCTACAACAACAACGTCTTCTATTTTAGTAAGAATTCGGTAACGGCGACCTTTCCACAAAATCTCCAACTCGGCTTTGTCTTCATGATCGTACTTAAGCCACGCGTTAAGCCATTTTTGTACCAAAGGACAAATCCTTTTTGGGTCATCGCAGATGTCAACAGGTGTCGTCATCTTAATGCGGGGTGTTATAACACCCCTTAGCCATTCTACTTTATATGCTATTTCCCCCTTTAATTAAGGGAGGGGGAAGGGAAAGCATGGGAGGGGGAAGGGAAACTGAAGTCACAGCGATTTTACTCCCGTATTGCAACCCTTCTTCATCGTTCAGATAGAATTCCAGGCGAGTAATCCTTCATGGTGTTGTTAATAGAGTGGGAAACGTGTCTACACAATTGCAATAGAAGATGGGGTCCGCGTAGCTCTCCAGAAACTATACAGAAGAGAGATACCCCGTTACGCTGGACACAGGTAAAAAAAACAACAAACAAAACTTGCTGTTAATAAACTTTTCTGTATTTCTTCGTCACTGTCAAACTCGGTCACTACAGACCGAGTTTCTTCTTCTTGAGGTCCTCCTCCTCCTCCTCCTCCACAGCTGCGATCCTGCGCTTGGTGGCAGACCGCAAGACCCATCTTTGCTGCCTCCACCTCCTTCTCCTCCTCCTCCTCCTCCTTCTCCTCCTCCTCCTCCTCCTCCTCCCCTTAGCTGTGGGTGTTGTTGAAGCCTGTTCTTCCACGTGGACAGGGGGTGTTGTTATGGAAGCCTTTTCTTCCTTCTGGACAGCGGTGTTTGTCGTTGAAGCCTGTTCTTCCACATTGGCAGTGGGTGTTGTTGTGGAAGCCTGTTCTTCTTTCTGGACAGCGGTGTTGTTGTGGAAGGCTGTTCTTCCTCGTGGACAGGGGGTTTTTGTGGAAGGCTGCTGCTGCTGCTGCTGCTGCTGCTGCTGCTGCTGCTGCTGCTGCTCGTAGTAAAACAAATGCTGGTGTTGATTCAAGAAGTGCTGGTAAGCCTCTTGTTGCATCGGCACCAGTATAGCTAAGGTCTTCTCCTCCTTCTTCTTCTCCTCCTCCTCTTCTTCTTGAAACCGCCAGCTTCTTGGGCAGCTTCCTCAGGCTGTTGGACAGGTTCGGTTTGTTGAGCGAGCTCTTCAACGACGTCGTCCATGGCCGAAGACATCAGCGGAAGATCTCAAAAAAAGTCAGGACCGTAGTCCGTAAACAGTTCCCCTCATCTCTTGCATCGTCGACGGCGCCACCTCCAGCTCCTCGGCAACCGTCAGCAGTACCGACGGCTCTACGTTTACGACCGGCGGGGGTTCTTCGTTTACGATGTTGGCCTGGGAGACGGTGGCGAGGGCAGCGATCCTGCGCTGGCGATACTCAAAGCTGAACGCGTCGCAAAGCTGCCAAGGTTCCTCACCGATCCTGTGGAACTGGTCAATGACAGCACTGGCCTTCTCCCGCTGCTTGAAGTGTTTGCGGGCGCACTGTTCAAAGAGCCGGTCCGTGGGAACGAGCTGCCCCATCCACCTCCTGCTCTTCCGAACGGCCCTTCTAAACTCTCTATACATGATAGGCTCTTCAAAGGTGTAGACGTTCAGACGCCGTTTGTTAGTGTCATTGTATCTCTCAGTGACGATGGCTAATGTCTCCTGTAGGATGAGGAGCGCCACATCCTTCAGCGAGGCTTTTTTGATCGGCGGACTGCACAGGATATAGCTCAAGACCTCCAGTAGGATGGGGTAAAATACGCCGGTCATGGATCTCTGGTCACCTTTCACGACTGCTTCGTTGACCAGCTGGTGAAAGAGGTTGCCAGAGAGTGCAGAGCCGAAGTTGATCACGGCGGTGGTGCACTTCTTCACCAGCCATTCCCAGCGCTGGCAGAGCTGGGTATAGTCGTCGAAGGAACCCCTTGCAGTGTACGTCGGAGTGGGGCCTACGGCGATGAGCTTCGCAGAGCGAAACATCTCCCTCACCAGATCCATGAGGTTTCCCAGGCTCTCCAGTCCCTTGGCTAGCTTCACGATGGCTCCTGGGTTGCCGTGGAAGATTGAGGCCAGAACGGTGTTATTATTCCGCGTTATCCACTCGAGGAACCGTCTGTATTGTTTTGGGTTGATGGTGTCCCAGCTGGGACTGGCGACGAAGACGCCGTATGCGGACACCCCGCAGAACTCCTTCGGCAAGGGACCGGCTCGCGCCTCTTCCATATTTTTTACTGCGAAATATTTCCCATTGGGGGTTTTGCCGATCCAATTGCCGTTGGAGGGCCAGATCATCTGTTCTCCTTTTTGAAGGAGAGTTTTTGCCGTTGCTCGGCGAGGGCATCCGGTACCTTCTGGTCGAGCATGATCGCCTTGTATAGATCACGACAGTTCATCCCGCCCCAGAACAGGATGATATTAACGCCTGCGGGCAGAGGCGCGGGGTCGTCTTTGCAGGTACGCCACATCTGTAAGCTTGAGCCATCTTTTGGGGGATTGCTAAGGGTTCCTGCAGACACAAAGAGTTAAGGGGAAAAATAATAATAATAATCTCCAATTAAAATAAAAAAGGTGTATGTGTGTGTGTGTGTGTGTTTGGATTTATTGCGTAAAAAACCATTGGGTAAGCGCCAAGGAAAATACTATGGGCGAAGATTCTGACGCGTTAAGGAACTCCAGAAAGGAACAACGAGCGCATTGTACCTGACGTTGTAACTGCTTACAGAAAACGAATTCCATCTCGCACCAACCCTCTTCGTTTTTCTTCAAATGAATCTTTTCCACGGCATAATCCGTGATATGCGAACATCTGTTTTGTTCCTCTCTTAACGAGTTTAAGGCATGTTGCTTCTTCTTCTTCTTCTTCTTCTTCTTCTTCTTCTCTGGTACATATACGAAACGTAAAGGTTTCCAGAACAGTTGATGGGACGTTATGGGGGTCGAACAAGACCAGTAGTCTCTACCTCGAGCGAAAGCAATATTCCAACCTGAGATAGGAATAAATACGGTTGTATGGGCAGAGAAAAACTGAATCTTGCCTTAACGCCTGACGTTTACCAGGTCTGCCTGTATTCCATTTCTGGAGACCAACTTGGAACTTGCTGTGAATGCAACTTGAAGGAACTCGGTCTTCGCTGGGAGAGCGAGCCAGACGTTCTCAGCCCGTTCCAACGTTTCCTCCAAAGAGCGTGAGTATGATGAGGTTTCTCCAATGTTTCCTGTAAAAGTGAGACCTGAGGACTTTCTCCGCTCGCTTCCTTGGTGACCTGTTGCCTTCAGATTACAAGCCGAATCTATCACAAAAGATCTTTCGGATCATTGGAAGACATTTTATAAAGACATTGAAAGTAATCTCACCAGTTTATCACAGTTCGGAATACATTCAGAAACCGTGAGTACTATTCTTAAACATTTAAGTTTGTTTAAAGACTCGCGGTTATCCGAACTTGTTTTTTCAGCAGAAATTTCTCAAAGACCACTCTCATTACTTGAATTTTTTTCAAAAACTGTGACTGTAGAAAGTTCTCTGAAAGATAAAAACGGGCTTGGCTACCAAACCCTCTCAGTCAGTAAACTCCTTCTATCAATTTTAGTAGATTAATTTCAGAGGTAGAAGTTCAAGAGGTAGAAGGACTGACAGCGTTGAAAGCCGGCTTTAGACGCATCTTTTTAGGCTTCCCGAGGACTTTCACATCTTTACAGAAAAGGACAAAGAAAGGTCACGGAACATCGGAAAAAAAAAAACACAGAGTTTAAAATCAAAATTACCTCAGAGAGTGGTTCAACCAGTTTGGTCGGGAGGGTTGGTGTAAATATATTTTGCCTCAGAGAAGCAGTTTTCCGCGGTGGCTTCAACAGAATACATAAGTGGGCATATTCCCCCGGTTTCAAAACTTTTGATTTCTTAAAATATTCATCTGCAGCAACTGATGATTTAAAAGCCTACGTCAGACGTTGCTGCCACTGGCAGGAAATTAAAGAAGAAAGGCAGGAGGAACCAAATAAAGTGGAGGAAGTTATTAGTGAATTCTCAATGGAAACAAAGGCAGGGACCTCTACATACGAGAACGTTTCTCCATTCAAGACCGAGGAAACGGGGAATGAAGTTGAATCGCTTTACAGTACTTAGAATCAACAAACCCTCTACCGCTAGCAGACCCTCCTTCTATACAAATCCCCTCTCTGAAGCAGCCTCCCTTTTCCCCTTCACCGGCTTCGGGCACCTCTTGGGTCGCGCCCCCTCCTGACCCCTATACCCTGACCGTCCAAAACAGTCAGGCACCCTCCACGTCGCTGCTGACTGACCCCTATACCCTGACCGTCCAAAACAGTCAGGCACCCTCCACGTCGCTGCCGACTGACCCCTATACCCTGACCGTCCAAAACAGTCAGGCACCCTTCACGTCGCTGCTGACTGACCCCTATACCCTGACCGTCCGTGACCAGGTCCAAAACAGTCAGGCACCCTCCACGTCGCTGCTGACTGCCCCCTATACCCTGACCGTCCGTGACCAGGTCCAGGTTCAGGCGGCACCCTCCACGTCGCTGCTGACTGCCCCTTATGGGCCGACCACCCCTAATGCGCCGGCCCAGCTGCCTCCCCCCTCCTGGCAAGCTGCACTCCCACCCTCGGTCCAACAGCAAGCCACGCTGCCAGGGTAACCACCCCCCGCACCGCTGCCTCCACCAATGCAACCGTCCTACCAGCAGCCCTTCCTCTCCGCACCCCGGGCGCAACCCCCCTGGCAGCAACCTCGCCCCTCAGCACCGGCCGAACATCCGGCAACTGTGCAACCCTTCCAGCAGACCGCCCCCTCTGTACCTCCCTCTGCGCCTTCCCAACAACCCTCAGTCCAGCTACCTTGGCACACAGCCCCCTCCCCTCCACACCGGCCCAGCTCCAACCAGCCACCACGCCAGCCTGGCCACAACCACCTCCTTCTAGCGTAGAGTATGTTAGTAGCTTCGCGTTATATAATAGGTTTTTAACCAAGGAAGTAGAAAAATGTAACAGATTAGACACAATTTATAAGACTAAGCTTCGTTATAATACTTTATTAAATAATCATTTTAGGACTCTTTAGGACTGTTTCCTGCATGACTCTACGCTAGAAGGATTATTCAGTGCAATACCGTGCTGTTCTCCCTGTACCTCATCCTGCTTTTAGCAGACGTAAAGACTTCGTGCGTGCATGCGTTCGTGCGTTCGTGTGTGTGTGTGTGTGTGTGTGTGTGTGTGTGTGTGTGTGTGTGTGTGTGTGTGTGTGTGTGTGTGTGTGTGTGTGTGTGTGTGTGTGATGGTGAGGGCGAGGGTGATGACGTAAACAGGACAAAGCCCGACTTATGCAAGGTTACAATCTGCTCGACAGACAAAGCACCATACGTGGTCCAGCAAGATCAGCAGAGGAGACTTGGAGAAAGACGAGAAAGACTGACACAAAAGTGTTATAATTAATTTAAAAGAAAGAGGAAAAAAATGATTGTGTGTCTGGCTGTCTGGCTGTTTGTCTCTCTTGTTTGTCTGTCTGTTTTGTTTGTTTGTTCCTCCGTGTATCTGTCCGTTTGTCGCTCTTTCTCTCTCTCTCTCTTTCTCTCTCTTCTCTTTCTTTTTCTCGCGAAAGAAAGAGGTCGAGGCCAGCGATTGTGGGTCATGTCCAAGAAACTATTTCCTGGGACATGGGATTCGATTGGGCTGATCCTGATTCGGTTCTTTTTACACAAGAGGAACCTCGGCCGGAACCCAGAGCCCGTTTACATATTTAAGACCGTTTCCCAGAGATTCGGACGTGGCTGGACGATTGGGATGAATCTGAAATTCACGCGGCCCCTGATCACACTCTGTGGATACGGTATCTTGAATTCATGCGGATAAGCCTATTGTAAACGATACTATGAATAGATTATATACATTATCCCCGTAGAATGGAATATGGCATTTCCAACTTGGTTAGGCTACATATACAACCAGGAGAAAACTGAGGTCACCCTAATTGAGAGGGGATTTATGCCATCGCCGCTAGGGGCATTGCAACAAGAATGTTTGAAAGTGCTTGTTGCTAACTGGCACCTCCCTTGTCACGATTTACCACTTAGATACAAGGAGAGGTCACATACGCCAGGGCCCTGGATCATTATGTGGAGCGGAAAATTGAGCACATATGCAGGCGCCACCGCCGCCCCCCCCCCCCCCCCCCCCCCCCCGATTGCTTTGAAGCGAGAGAGAGAGAGAGAGAGAGAGAGAGAGAGAGAGAGAGGAGAGAGAGAGAGAGAGAGATGGAGTTCTGCGCGTGTGTATGCGTGTGCGTGCGTGCGTACGTGTGTATGACTGTCATGTATGTTATATATGTTAATAGAGAGCGAGGAGATCGAGAGAGAGAGAGAGAGAGAGAGAGAGAGAGAGAGAGAGATAGAGAGAGAGAGAGATATATATATATATATATATATAATATATAAGAGAGAGAGAGAGAGAGAGAGAGAGAGAGAGAGAGAGAGCGAGAGTGTGTGTGTGTGTGTGTGTGTGTGTGTGTGTGTGTGTGTGTGTGTGTGTGTGTGTGTGAGACTGATGTATATATTAATTTGATTTATTCATTTGATCGAGTGTGTATGTAACTGATGTAATTTGATTTATTCATTTGATCATGATTATTCAGAGAGAGAGAGAGAGAGAGAGAGATAGAGAGAGAGAGAGAGAGAGAGAGAAGAAGAAGAAAAGAAGAAGAAGAAGAAGCGTGTGTATATGTGTTGTGTGTGTGTGTGTGTGTGTGTGTGTGTGTGTGTGTGTGTGTGTGTGTGTGTGGTGTGTGTGCGCGTGCGTTTATGCGTGTATACGTGT
>JAFLJL010000189.1:0-12188 GCA_018398815.1 Conus ventricosus | reverse complement strand
CAAGGACATTGTTCATGTTCCAGCAATGACATTGTTCATGTTCCAGCAAGGACATTGTTCATGTTTGTTCATGTTCCAGCAAGGACATTGTTCATGTTTGGTTCATGTTCCAGCAAGGACATTGTTCATGTTTCAACGATGACATTGTCATGTTCCAGCAAGGACATTGTTCATGTTCCAGCAAGACATTGTTCATGTTCCAGCAAGGACATTGTTCATGTTCCAAGCAAGATATGTTCATGTTCCAGCAAGGACATTGTTCATGTTCCAGCAAGGACATTGTTCATGTTCCAGCAAGGACATTGTTCATGTTCCAGCAAGGACATTGTTCATGTTTGTTCATGTTCCAGCAAGGAAGACGATTGTTTCATGTTCCAGTAAGACATTGTTCATGTTCCAGCAACATTGCTCTGTTTCCAGCGATGACATTGTTCATGTTTCAGCAAGGACATTGTTCATGTTCCAGCAAGGACATTGTTCATGTTCACAAGTGACATGTTCATGTTCCAGCAAGGACATTGTTCATGTTCCAGCAAGGACATTGTTCATGTTTTCCAGCAAGGACATTGTTCATGTTCCAGCAAAAGACATTGTTCATGTTCCAGCAAGGACATTGTTCATGTTCCAGCAAGGACATTGTTCATGTTCCAGCAAGGACATTGTTAAGGGTTGTTCATGTTCCAGCAAGGACATTGTTCATGTTTCAACGATACTATGTTCATGTTCCAGCAAGGACATTGTTCATGTTCCAGCAAGGACATTGATGTCCAGTTTCACACGATGACATGATGTTGTTCATGTCCAGCAAGGACATTGTTCATGTTTCACAGCAAGGACATTGTTCATGTTTCCACAAGGACATTGTTCATGTTCCAGCAAGGACATTGTTCATGTTAGAAGATTCATGTTCCAGCAAGGTCATTGTTCATGTTCCAGTAATGACATTGTTCATGTTCCAGTAAGACATTGCTCATGTTTCAACGATGACTATGTTCATTTCCAGCAAGGACATTGTTCATGTTCCAGCAAGGACATTGTTCATGTTCCAGCAAGGAGATTGTTCATGTTTCAACGATGACTATGTTCATGTTCCAGCAAGGACATTGTTCATGTTCCAGCAAGGACATTGTTCATGTTCCAGCAAGGACATTGTTCATGTTCCAGCAAAAATATTGTTCATGTTCCAGCAAGGACATTGTTCATGCTCCAGCAAGGACATTTTTCATGTTCCAGCAAGGACATTGTTCATGTTTGTTCATGTTCCAGCAAGGACATTGTTCATGTTTCAACGATGACTATGTTCATGTTCCAGCAAGGACATTGTTCATGTTCCAGCAAGGACATTGCTCATGGTTCAGCAAGGACATTGTTCATGTTCCAGCAAGGACATTGTTCATGTTCCATCAAGGACATTGTTCATGTTCCAGCAAGGACATTGTTCATGTTCCAGCAAGGACATTGTTCATGTTCCAGCAATGACATTGTTCATGTTCCAGCAAGGACATTGTTCATGTTTGTTCATGTTCCAGCAAGGACATTGTTCATGTTTGTTCATGTTCCAGCAAGGACATTGTTCATGTTTCAACGATGACTGTGTTCATGTTCCAGCAAGGACATTGTTCATGTTCCAGCAAGGACATTGTTCATGTTCCAGCAAGGACATTGTTCATGTTCAACGATGACTATGTTCATGTTCCAGCAAGGACATTGTTCATGTTCCAGCAAGGACATTGTTCATGTTCCAGCAAGGACATTGTTCATGTTCCAGCAAGGACATTGTTCATGTTTGTTCATGTTCCAGCAAGGACATTGTTCATGTTCCAGTAATGACATTGTTCATGTTCCAGTATCGACATTGCTCATGTTTCAACGATGACTGTGTTCATGTTCCAGCAAGGACATTGTTCATGTTCCAGCAAGGACATTGTTCATGTTTCAACGATGACTATTTTCATGTTCCAGCAAGGACATTGTTCATGTTCCAGCAAGGACATTGTTCATGTTCCAGCAAGGACATTGTTCATGTTCCAGCAAAAACATTGTTCATGTTCCAGCAAGGACATTGTTCATGCTCCAGCAAGGACATTTTTCATGTTCCAGCAAGGACATTGTTTATGTTTGTTCATGTTCCAGCAAGGACATTGTTCATGTTTCAACGATGACTATGTTCATGCTCCAGCAAGGACATTGTTCATGTTCCAGCAAGGACATTGCTCATGGTTCAGCAAGGACATTGTTCATGTTTCAGCAAGGACATTGCTCATGGTTCAGCAAGGACATTGTTCATGTTCCAGCAAGGACATTGTTCATGTTTCAACGATGACTATGTTCATGTTCCAGCAAGGACATTGTTCATGTTCCAGCAAGGACATTGTTCATGTTCCAGCAAGGACATTGTTCATGTTCCAGCAAGGACATTGTTCATGTTCCAGCCAGGGCATTGTTCATGTTCCAGCAATGACATTGTTCATGTTGTTCATGTTCCAGCAAGGACATTGTTCAAGTTTGTTCATGTTCCAGCAAGGACATAGTTCATGTTTCAACGATGACTGTGTTCGTGTTCCAGCAAGGACATTGTTCATGTTCCAGCAAGGACATTGTTCATGTTCCAGCAAGGACATTGTTCATGCTCCAGCAAGGACATTGTTCATGCTCCAGCAAGGACATTGTTCATATTCCAGCAAGGACATTGTTCATGTTCCAGCAAGGACATTGTTCATGTTCCAGCAAGGACATTGTTCATGTTTGTTCATGTTCCAGCAAGGACATTGTTCATGTTTGTTCATGTTCCAGCAAGGACATTGTTCATGTTTGTTCATGTTCCAGGAAGGACATTGTTCATGTTTCAACGATGTTCCACAAGGACATTGTTCATGTTCCAGCAAGGACATTGCTCATGGTTCAGCAAGGACATTGTTCATGTTTCAGCAAGGACATTGCTCATGGTTCAGCAAGGACATTGTTCATGTTCCAGCAAGAACATTGCTCATGTTCCAGCAAGGACATTGTTCATGGTTCAGCAAGGACATTGTTCATGTTTCAGCAAGGACATTGCTCATGGTTCAGCAAGGACATTGTTCATGTTCCAGGAAGGACATTGTTCATGTTCCATCAAGGACATTGTTCATGTTCCAGCAAGGACATTGTTCATGTTCCAGCAAGGACATTGTTCATGTTCCAGCAAGGACATTGTTCATGTTTGTTCATGTTCCAGCAAGGACATTGTTCATGTTTAAACGATGACTATGTTCATGTTCTACGATGACAACGTTCCTGTTTCAGTTGAACTTTGTCCGGTTCTACCTGCCTGCCTTGCTGCCCTGTGTGGATCGAGTCGCCTACTTGGATGTAGACTGCCTTGTCGTGGGTCAGTGAATGCGCGCGCACGTGTGTGTGTGTGTGTGTGTGTGTGTGTGTGTGTGTGTGTGTGTGTGTGTGTGTGTGTGTGTGTGTGTGTGTGTGTGTGTGTGTGGCGCGTGTGTATCTCTCTCACTCTCTCTCTCTCTCTCTCTCTCTCTCTCTTCTCTCTCTCTCTCATCTTATATATTATATATATATATAATATATATATATATATATATATATATATATATATATATAAAATCAGAGTTAAAAAGCCACTCAGGACGTAAAAAGTGCTCAACCATGTAGGGAGCGACATACCAGTTTAAAATAGGATTTTAAAATGAAGAGGTTAAAACCTACAAGCTGTTTCAAGCTAAAAGCGCTCTCCTCAGGGTATACCCTGAGGAGAGCGCTTTTAGCTTGAAACAGGCTTGTAGGTTTTAACCTCTTCATTTTAAAATCCATTAACTGGCATTTATTTAACTCTATTTTAAAATTATTATAACTGTATATATATATATATATATATATATATATATATATATATATATATATATATATATATATGAGAAGAGAGAGAGAGAGAGAGAGAGAGAGAGAGAGAGAGAGAGAGAGGGAGGGAGATATGACTGACATGGGTAATCACAGACAGACAAACTTTCGAAACCGGACAACCGTTAGACAGCTGGATGAATGCGTGGAAACTGTCGATAACAACAGCCCTTTCCTCAAGCATGTTGGAATAGTCTCTGTGATGACTATGTACAAAGACTGTATCTGGCCGCGCACCACGGGAACCTGTTCTCTGTGATGACTATGTACAAAGACTGTATATGGCCGCGCACCACGGGAACCTGTTCTCTGTGATGACTATGTACAAAGACTGTATCTGGCCGCGCACCACGGGAACCTGTTCTTCTGTGATGACTATGTCCAAAGACTGTATCTGGCCGCGCACCAGAGGAACCTGTTCTCTGTGATGACTGTGTACAAAGACTGTATCTGGCCGCGCACCACGGAACCTGTTCTCTGTGATGACTATGTACAAAGATTGTATCTGGCCGCGCACATCGCGAACCTGTTCTCTGTGATGACTATGTACAAAGACTGTATCTGGCGCGCACCACGAGAACGTGTTCTCTGTGATGACTATGTACAAAGACTGTATCTGGCCGCGCACCACGGGAACCTGTTCTCTGTGATGACTATGTACAAAGACTGTATCTGGCCGCGCACAATGGGAACCTGTTCTCTGTGATGACTATGTACAAAGACTGTATCTGGCCGCGCACCACGAGAACCTGTTCTCTGTGATGACTATGTACAAAGACTGTCTGGCCGCGCACATCGCGAACCTGTTCTCTGTGATGACTGTGAACAAAGACTGTATCTGGCCGCGCACAATGGGAACCTGTTCTCTGTGATGACTATGTACAAAGACTGTGTCTGGCCGCGCACCACGGGAACCTGTTCTCTGTGATGACTATGCACAAAGACTGTATCTGGCCGCGCACCAGAGGAACCTGTTCTCTGTGATGACTATGTACAAAGACTGTATCTGGCCGTGCACCACGGGAACCTGTTCTCTGTGATGACTATGCACAAAGACTGTATCTGGCCGCGCACCACGGGAACCTGTTCTCTGTGATGACTATGTACAAAGACTGTATCTAGCAATTCAAAGAAGAGAGAAAGTGGGGAGGGGGGGTAGGGAGGGAGAGGGGTGTGAGTGGAGTGAGCGGGTGTGTTTGTTTGCCATTATGTGCTTGTAGTTTGTAAGAACTCAGAGGATTGTGCTTAGTGAATTTTGTTTGTTTGTGTATGTGTGTATATCCAACAAAAAGAAAACAACCTTTCCTCGGCATACATTGAAATCTCACTCAAATCCATTCAAACCGAAAAAAAGATAACTCGTTTCTAATAAGTCTCACGGATTATTTACTACAATATTGTCAAACATGTACAAAATGATTAATAACAAAAAATGTGTGATAATTTGCATCCGGAAATGTACAGCAAATAGAAAGATCATGTTGATGAAAGAATAGAGAAGAGAGAAAGAAGGAACTGTGGAATGGAAGAGAGAATGAGGAAAGAAATAAAAAATGTATTAAAAAAAATAAAGACTGTGTCTGGCCGCGCACATCGCGAACCTGTTCTCTATGACTGTGCAGGGGACATTCGGAAACTATACGACTGGCCCATCATGGACAAACACGTCATTGCCTTGATGCCCGAACCCAGAAAGGTAAGATGCCCCTGCATGTGTTTGTGTCCGCGTGTTGGTTGCGGGTGTTTGTTCGGGAAAGTTGGAAATGGTGGGAGCTGGTTGGGGTGGGGGGAATGTAGAGAAGGGATGAAAACGTATTTCCTATCTCTTTTTTTTTATGTTCGATATACCGACAACCGTGCGAGATCTATTACGTGCTCTGTTCAAATGACTGGTTTGTTTTCGGTTGGCTTTGTTTTGTTGGTTTCTGCTCGAGGCTCCGTGCTCTTCAGTGCGAATCTGCCTTTTACACGTATGTGTTTTAACTGATTTTTACTCCACTTCAGGTATGGAAATTTGAGGGCGTGTGGGCCGAAGTTGTATTACCTGTCTGTCTGTCTTCTGTCTGTCTTTTTTTTAATTTTCAGGTTAGGCACCTGTCTGTGTCCATCTGTCTGTCCGTCTGTCTCTCTATAGAAGCCCCAGAGGCTGTGTCTTTGGTATTTTCACCTTTAGATTTGTAGGCAAGTTTCAGTCTACGATCTGATTCAGAATTCTTATTGACCCTCTTGTTTGTTTATTTGCGAGACACTTTAAGTACACCTAGGAGGATCTGTACGATTTATGATTTTCACATTTGCTTACGTGCAAAATGTCACTCGCCAATGGGCACGCCATCACTCGTCGACACTCGCCAATGGGCACGCCATCACTCGTTGACACTCGCCAATGGGCACGCCATCACTCGTCGACACTCGCCAATAGGCACGCCATCACTCGTCGACACTCGCCAATTGGCACGCCACTACCCGTTGACACTCGCCACGCCATCACTCGTCGACACTCGCCAATAGGCACGCCATCACTCGTCGATACTCGCCAATAGGCACACCATCACTCGTCGACACTCGCCAATAGGCACGCCATCACTCGTCGACACTCGCCAATAGGCACGCCATCACTCGTCGACACTCACCAACAGGCACGCCATCACTCGTCGACACTCGCCAACAGGCACGCCATCACTCGTCGACACTCGCCAATAGGCACGCCATCACTCGTTGATACTCGCCAATAGGCACGCCATCACTCGTCGACACTCGCCAACAGACGCGCCATCACTCGTTGCCAGGCGGCATAGCAGCAGGCGCCAAGCTAAAGGTGGCAGTTTTCTCTTGAAGGGCGTCAATATGAGAGATCGACGTCGGGCAGCGCAGAATTCCTTCCTGGGTGACTGCGAACTAGCCTTTGTGACCAAAGGGTGGAGGGGGGGGGGGGGGGGGGGGGGCTCCTGGAGATGTGGGGCTCACTGCGTTGACCCTGGGCTACAAGAGTCATGTTTTGTCGGTGAGCACAGCAGGCACTTACGGACACCGGGAGTGTTAGGTGAGCACAGCAGGCACTTATGGACACCGGAGTGTTAGGTGAGCACAGCAGGCTCTTACGGACACCGGGAGTGTTAGGTGAACACAGCAGGCACTTACGGACACCGGGAGTGTAAGGTGAGCACAGCAGGCACTTACGGACACCGGGAGTGTTAGGTGAGCACAGCAGGCACTTACGGACACCGGGAGTGTAAGGTGAGCACAGCAGGCACTTACGGACACCGGGAGTGTAAGGTGAGCACAGCAGGCACTTACGGACACGGCGGGAGTGTAAGGTGAGCACAGCAGGCACTTACGGACACCGGGAGTGTAAGGTGAGCACAGCAGGCACTTACGGACACCGGGAGTGTAAGGTGAGCACAGCAGGCACTTACGGACACCGGGAGTGTAAGGTGAGCACAGCAGGCACTTACGGACACCGGGAGTGTAAGGTGAGCACAGCAGGCACTTACGGACACAGCGGGAGTGTAAGGTGAGCACAGTAGGCACTTACGGACACCGGGAGTGTTAGGTGAGCACAGCAGGCACTTACGGACACCGGGAGTGTTAGGCTGAAACGTTGCCCTCTTGGCCACAGTCAGCAAGGACCACGGGATAGAAACCAGTCGGCGCTCCAGCAACACGTGTCCTGCTACCTCCTTGAGTCGACCGTCACGCGTGCGGCAAGGACCATCGCCACGTGGCCACGAACACGGCCGCCCAGTGGCCTGGAAGACAGCCTTTGCCACAAGAGAAAAAGACACGACAACGGACAACTGCCGGCCACCATCGACTCCACCGCGTGATCATCAGTTGGTCCTGGACAAAGGCCAGGCGCTAGAAACCCGTCCAGCAGGACCAAAGAAGACGATCCAGACTGGAGTCCGGGATGTCAACGTCAATAGCTAGCTGCCGTCTGGAACCAATCCATGAACTCCCGCCAGCAGCCAGGCCTATGATCGCTGCAGTCCTCTGCAGGTGATCCGGGTGTCCTCAAGAGCTTCTGGCCGACGGAACGGAACCAGCCCCCGGTATCATTATGGACAGATCCTGCAGCAGGCCTGTTGAGCTCTCCACACAGCGAAACCGCGGTCACCAGGTGGTGCTGCTGACCTCCTTTTCGAAGGAACGATCAACCTCACGGAGCGTTCCCTGGAGAAGAATGACTTCCCTTACCGTCTTTGCTTAGATGACTTCCCTCCTTTGTAGAATGACTTCCCTTACCGTCTTTGCCTTAGAATGACTTCCCTTACCGTCTTTGCCTTAGAATGACTTCCCTTACCGTCTTTGCCTTAGAATGACTTCCCTTACCGTCTTTGCCTTAAATGCAAATCTGACTTTTCTTGTTGTGCAGTTTAGCAAGGGTCAGAGTTCAACGTTTCCTGTCACAAAACTAGAAGGCCTCTGACCACAAGGTTTATGATCATTTTTTTATTTTGGCATGTCTCGCATTTTCATTCGTGAGCCCTCAAGTTTCTGTGGTGCCGTCCAAGATTGTAAACTGTACTCGAGTTTTTCTAAGAGCAGTAAAAAATGCCGTCCAAGATTTTGAACGGTACTGGAATTTTTTCTAAAAGCAGTAAATAACAAAAAAAGTAGTGTTTCTCTTTCTCCCATGATGAAATAATTACATGCACGTCACTTCAAAGGAATGCTGCTTACGGCACCAAATCACCTAGCACATATGGCAGCACAGACCACACAGGGTTATTTACTTGTCACTATTCCATTCCTCGTTTAAGATTTCCTTTCTAAAAGCTGGTATGAGTGTCTGTGGAAATGTAGAAAAACCTCATCATTTCTTTCTTGTTTCCCAGTATGCTGCCACAGCACTGAACTTTAGCCACCCCATCATCCAGCACTTGAAGATTAGGAAAAACACTCTGATCATGAGTGCCGGGGTATTCGTCGCCAACCTCACGCGGTGGAGGGCCCGAAACATTACTGCTCTGCTGGATTACTGGATGAAGCATTAACGTCAGGTATTCTGGCCATCCCTTGGTTCTGTGTGTGTGTGTGTGTGTGTGTGTGTGTGTGTGTGTGTGTGTGTGTGTGTGTGTGTGTGTGTGTGTGTGTGTGTCTGTGTGTCTGTGTGTCTGCCTGCCACTCTCTGTGTGTATGTGTGTGTGTGTGTGTGTGTGTGTGTGTGTGTGTGTGTGTGTGTGTGTGTGTGTGTGTGTGTGTGTGTGTGTGTGTGTGTGTATGTGTGTGTGTGTGTGTGTGTGTGTGTGTGTGTGTCTGCCTGCCGCTCTCTGTGTGTATGTGTGTATGTGTGTGTGTGGGGGGGGGGGGGGGGGGGTGCGTGTCTCTGTCTCTGTCTCTCTCTCTGTCTCTCACCCCGTGTACATGTATTTCTAAGTTTATATATACGTGTGAATTTGCATATGAAATGCGTGGTGCAATTTGCGTGTGAAATGTGTGTGTCTGTGTGCTTGTGTGTTGGATTTGTGGGGGTGGATAGGGTTTGATAAAGTGTGTTTTGTGTGTAGGCGTGCATTCTGTTGAGGTGCATGTCTTCCCTCCCTAGGCGCTTGGCTTGGGCCGGGTCGTTGGTTTATTTTTCAACCTCGGGATTGTAAAAGGAAAACTTAGTATTCCTTAAGGCAAGGAATGGCTGATGATGATGATGATGATGATGATGATGAGTGATGATGATGATGATGATGATGATAATGATGATTACGATGCTGCTGCTGCTGCTGCTGGTATGACTTCACGTCGTCGTTTAATAAGAAACAACAGACTGTCGGTTTTTGAAAATTAAGAGGGATACAAGATGTTCACGCACTGCCAAAAATATAAAAACGTTTAAATATCTATAAAATAATAAAAAAAAGGCGGAAATGTGTTCCGTCCATCCTGTTTTTTCAATACTTTCCCATTAAATTTTCTGCCTTTTTCTTTCCCTTTTTCTCTTTCTCTTTTCCGTCCCCCCCCCCCCGTCCCCTGCCAACCCTCCCCCCCAACAAAAAAAAAAAAAAAATCCCCGGAGTCTTCTGGTCCCATAGGCACAAGTGGACCTGTCTGTCCAGCATACACATGGAGTAAGACTCTTATTTTATACTGTCCGGCGGACTGCTGATTAGACCCTTTTCTATGTTCTGTGGGCCGAACCGAGTAAGCGTTAGCCTGGTAACGGTAAGTGGGGCGAAGGAAAAGTGAGCGATAGGTGAGGCTTCGACGAGAGCTCGAACGGCCATGGGGGGGGGGTTCAAGTGAGGAGAGTGTGGCACGTACTTAGAGAGAACTATCCCCGCGTGTAGGCACATCTCGCTAGTAGTTTAGAGCGGGAGGGGGGTTTCATAGCACGCGGTACCATTTTCGGGAAAGGAATTGGCTACAATGCTCACATTATAAGACAAGTACCTCTATCTATTATAAGCCGTCTCTATGTGTGGTGGACCAACAGAAATTAAACACACGACTAAGCCAGATGCTAAAAATTGACGTAATCAGAACATTTGAAAACGTGGGGCTTACGTTCTAGATAAGATTTGGTGATCTTGAACAAACATATTACATTCTCTCCAAGGAGCATTGTAAATGAGGTCGGGGGGGCCGAATGTTCTCCGACATTTAGGCAAATTAAAGGGTATTTGCTGTTTGTTGAGAGCACGTTCTTGGGTCTTCAATGTCGAATTTTCAGCGGCATCACCAGTGGGGGGGATTACCCCGCATTCGAATGCTGAGGTAGGGAGAGTAGCGGAAGTGTTTTCGCATCGTCCAATGTATTATTGACAAGGAGTTTTGCCGACCTGCCGACGCTGCCGGGTCCTGTGTAGAAAGCGTGTCATCATGTCACCGAACACTGGCGGGCTATTCCACTGGTTCTCCATGGGGCGCTGAAGGAATGGGATCGTGTCAGGTGGACCGGTCATACGGGGGAAGGTGACCGTCAGCCTGCATGGCAAGTACCATCGACCATTCAGGTCTTCCTTGTTCTGAGGAATGAATGGAAGCTGCGGCCTATCGAGTGGTTTGCGTATTCCTTGTTGTCTATAGAGGTATAAATACTTGAAGCAGTCAGTCTTGGCTGGAAGAGAGGTCCAGGCAGTAAGTTCAAGGGTAAGCTTGGGGGAATCGAAACATGATTTGATAGGAGGTTATGCATTAACCAATGGGTGCCCAAGTCTTTGTTGGCGCTAGCATCTGTGGTTTGTGTGTATGAGAAGGTGAAACGACTAGTGAATCCATTGGTGATAAAAAATAACTTGGGGATTTATTGTACAAATTCGTGTGATGTGTGTGTGCGCAGTGATTCCATTGGTTGAGCCAGATTAAACTTCGGGTTCTCTCTTTTCTTTTAGAACGAATAAGAAGGCTTGGAAAAAACCAGAAGTGGGGGACTCACTTAATAAGGGAAAGGTGAACTCCGCCCGTCTTGCTGAGGGCTCAATAAAATACAGCGTTAAGCAGAGTTACTGTCTCCTCAATCGTTGTCTCCTGGGTGGGGGACGTATGACAAGTGAGGTTGCCTGAGCCTCGGAGCCGAACGACGAGAAAATTGTCCTCCCGGTGTGGGTCCGGACGAGAACAGCAAGACGAGTAGCCTTTGAGCCCCCCCCCTAGACAGGGAGCTGCCAAGGAAACAAAAAACAACGTGGGGTGTTTGCAGCCAGATAATACTGTGAGAGGCCCAGTATGTATGGAGTAGACAGTAGCCCTTTCAAGTGGAGAGGACGAAGTAACGGTGGAGTCCGGGAGACTCGGTGTGAGGGTGCGACTCCAGCTACGTGCCAGTGTCCCCCAACAGGGATTTCGCCAATCGGAGGGACACAACAGTGTGGTCAAGCTTCAGGCTCGAGGTTCGCGTACAGTGTATGAGAGAAACTGGCGATCAAACCAATGAATGCTGGCATTTACAACGGACGTTGTTATGTTTCTTCAAGTTTATAAGTGTGCAACCAGAACAGTGGAATATTGTCTTTTCCAGTTAGATGAAGAGTGATTGAAGACAGAGGGGATGCGATTTATGAGAATTGTCTGTATGCTGTTTACATTGTTTTAATGATTACAGATAGTTTTGTTGTGTAGTGAGACGGGTGGGTCAGGCTCGGAGTCCAGTTAAATAAGTTGATTAATTTTCTATGAAATGTTATTGGGTTTCCCGTCACCTTTGTGCGGCCCGAGTTGGTATGACCAAGATGCGTGTGCCTATGCGAGAGCGGGCGCATCTTGGTTGTGAGAAAGCGAATACTTCTGTCTGTAACCCCTTTGCACATCCCTGAATATAAAATCAAATTCTAAAATTAAAAACGAGGTGGCGTTCG